>RCUC01131385.1:0-51942 GCA_003697995.1 Taxidea taxus jeffersonii
GATCCTTCTGTGACCCCGCGGGACCTGAGTCCACGCTGTCCCCGTGAGGTCTTCACCCCAGTTTAGCCTCTGGAGCGATGTCCCTCCGTGGAACAGACTTTTAAAAGTCCTGATTTTGTGCTCCATTGTTCCGCCGCTTGCCGGGAGCCGGCCCCTCCCCCCGGGGTCTATCTTCCCGCCGCATTGGATTCACTTCTCTGCTGGTCCTACCTTTTAGGAAGTGGTCGATTTTTTGTTTCTAGAATTGTTGTTTTTCTTCTCTTCGATCTCCTGTTGGATTCGTAGGTGTTCGGAATGGTTTGATAGGCTATCTAGCTGATCTCCTGCTGCCTGATGTCGTCTCAGCCTGCTACTTCTCCGCCATCTTGACTCCTCCTTCATTTATTTTATAACACAAAAAAGTGAGAGAAAAATCACACACCAGCTACCTTCCTAGTTTAGAAAAATACATTCATTTTCCATGTTCTTTTTTCTTTGATGATTTGATCAATAGCTTTGAGCATTTATTGCCAAGTGTTAGGCTTTGTGGGTACAGCTCAGAGCAGTGCTGATGGGCTCTCTGTCCTCATCTGTGTGTAACTGCAGGGGTGGTAGGTGCTGAGGACTGTTCTAGGTGAGAGCAGCTTTAGAGAGCACAGATAGGACAGTGGGAGGGCCCTGAGGCTTCCTATGTATGTAGGAAGTATGATGAGACAGAAAGGATGCATGCAAGGTGACCAGGGAAAGAGCTTGAGGGAAGAGGGCAGGGAGCAGAGCATATAGGATGAGCCCAGAGACTTGGATGAAATTCTCCAGAAAAATAAAATGAAGTTTGAGGGGCTGGAGCATGAAGCAAAAGTTGGAGCTACAGGTTAGGGGAGCAGGGACTCAGGCAGGGAAGCAGGGTCCGGCCTTATAAATCTTGGTAAGAAATATGAATTTGAAGATTAAAGCATGCATGCATGCACACGTGCACACACACACACATTCATAATGCTTATATAGTTGAATTTCCTAATTTCTATGAAAGTCTTGATTCCTTCTATGATATAGGATACATATTTGAATTTGGAACTTTCTAGACTTCTACAGTATTTTTAACTCTTCATGTTAGGTTCTTGGACTTTGTACCATTCAGGGACACAAAGCAAGCGTTTGGAAGGTGCAGGATTTCACTGGGAAGTCTCTTGGCAGGCATTGGGCCCACTGATTCTAGTCACAGCATTGTGACCCCTCAGCACTTCCAGTGAGGGCTGGCCTTCCTTGGGGCTATTCTGAGCAGTAGCAGCCCTAGCCTTCCTTACACACTGAAATGTGCCATAGAAACTTACAGCATTTCTAGCCAATAATTCAGATGCACTGGTTTCAGGTGATCCATCCACTTGGAGACCATTCAGAGCCAACAGAAGGTCTGGGTTTCTACAAGTTTCTCAAATGAGAGAAAGTTGAACTAAGAAGTATGAGGAGAATTATGCTGTTGACAGGTGAGTGTTTCAAGTGTGGGTCTTGGCAATGAACTATTCACTTATAGTTTATGAGGCAATGATGAGACAGCTGCAAAGAAGCAAATCTCTGAGACATGACAGGTCAGCCCCAAAGACCATTAACAGAGGGTCAGCTCATCAAACACATCTGCAGAAATAGAACAGAGCAGGCCTCTGTGCAATCCCACACATCGGAGTGATGGCTGCAGAATTCCATTTAATCTTGTCCCAGTGCAAATTGGAAACCCAAGAGTTCACGCCACAGCCACAGGCTTCAAAGCCTCTTCTTGTCTCTGCTAAACAGCCAAGGAGAGAGAACCTGAAGCGAAGGTTTTCAGAGTGGATTTTGTTTCTTACAATTTGTTTAAACTTGAATATGCTTTTTGTAGGCATAACGAATGAAGTTATTAATTAATCATTTTTTGCAACAGTGAGAAAAGCTTCCATTTTAATTATGGTTAGTTGTCATGTAGCTTGAATACAATCAGAAAGTCATCATTGAATTTAGACTATTCCTTCCCTATTTTTCTTACATAATCACATCTGTGTCTTTTTTTCCTACTTACAAAAACGGCATGTTTGGGGCCAGTTACATACGTCTATGTGTGTACATACATATATGCATTGTCCCCATGTATAAGCACACATGTATCTGACTTATGTGTACATATGCACACATATATACTTTACATAACATACATATACACATATATACTTTATATAAAATTATAAAATGAAAAGGAATTGTCCATCATTTCCCCCATCATCAGCTCCACTCTCTACAAGCAACCACTGAAAAAGTGATGTTTGTTCCTCAGGGCAGGATGTTTGAATGGGGCTTTCCCTACGTCCTTCTCCTTGGAGGCACCAGTATAGCAGATACCAGGCCCAAAATGAATGGGATGTGCATACACACACACACATACAGAATGTACTGAGACAATGCAAGAGCCTATTCCTCCACAGAGAGAGGCAGCAGATACAAGGGAGGCTGATGGGTGGAGAGTTCTTTGGGGTGAGTGTGCTGAGGCCCACTACCACCCCCTTGGGGGAACAGGAGGTTCCCCCTTCTAACTCCAAACCTAGGGAAGTGGCATTCCAGGGATGCCCTTGGGGAGCTCTTATATTTGTCCCAAGCAGGTGGGACTCAGACATGGAACTGAGATAATTCAAGGAAAATGTAGCCTAGAGGATGATAGCGTGTCAGGATTCTGTCTCCTCAGAGGCAATCCAAATGGGAGGAAGGCTCACTATCTTGGCAGTAGAGCCAAGAAAGTTCCATTGGATGGTATCAGCTACTTTCTCAGGACTCCATGAGGGAGACCCAGCAAGTCACTGGGGTTCCACCCAAAGGGCCACCCTGGTGAGTGAGGAGATGGAGGTTGGAGGCATCCTGCTAGTGGCAGGACTGCAGAGGCACTGGCAGGAGATGACCAGAACAGAAAGGGCCTGGTGGAGGAGAGAGGAGAAAGGGGTGGTTGAGTTAGAAGGCTTGCTTGGAAGCCAGCTCTAGCCACTGGGTGGAAACAGAGCAGGCTTGCAACTCATGATGCTCCCAGTCTAGCGAAAATTTCTCCTGTGCCCTCACCCCTCACCCCTCAGGAAATGCTTCTCCCATTTCCTCTGGGGGAGCATGCCATCAGCAGCTAGCCCAGGGAGGAGATGCTCAGGGACATGGCAGGGTGGGGTGACTCACTAGCTCTAGTTTGTCTGCAATTTTTAAGGTTTTAGAACTGAAAATCCTGAATCCCATACTTCCAGATGGAGAGCAGGGAGACAACACATGCCTTTACCAGCACCAGATCCCAGTTCAGCAAGGTGAAGATATTTAAAGCTAAGTCAGATGAGAAGTTTTGATGATCACAAAGGACCGAGGCTTTGTTTTTCCACTATGTTGAAACTGAGTTTTCTTTTTTTTTTCTTTTCAATACTTTTTAATTTACTTATTTATTTATTCAGTCATTCATTTATTTATAAAGATTTAAAAGGGGTGGGGAGAAGCAGAGGGAGAATAGAGAGAGAAACTGAAGCAGACTACGGCATAAGCAACCATGAGGGCACCAATGTCCTATGAAACAGATATGCTATATGTAGGACACGGATGTCATTCTTTTTTAATGACTGCATAGATTTCATCATGTGAATACCTCATAATTTATTTAACTAGTCCTCCATTGATGGACATTTAGGTCATTTCTAGTTTTTTTTTAATATTATAAACCATTGGGCCATAAAGATCCTAGTATGAGTGTATGTTTGCATGTGTGCACATCTTTGCACACTGTGAGATGGCACCTGTAAGACAAAGTCCTAGACATGGCATTGCTGGTTTAAAAGGTGAACACTTTTGAAATTTTAAAAAGTCTTGCCAAATATCTTTAAATTTGCATCAGTTACTCCAAAAGTGTTTGCGGGTGTCTGTTTTCTCACATTTGCACTGACACTGAGTGTAACCAATTTTTAAATCTTTGCCCAAGAATAGATGAACATATTCCTGGGGCCATGTTGCAGATTACTGACGTTCCATGGAACTGATGAAGTAAAAAAAGCTAAATTACCAGATGGCATCTGAAGATCTCTGTTTTTCTACCATGATTCTATGACCTGAAGTGATCCATGTGAAAACCCAATAGATGTTCCTCTCCTTATAGCTTTTGCAGTAATTTTCCCCTGTGGAAATGGGTGCTTTAGAAAAGATTGTTGTATTATTCTGTTAGCAGATGTTTTAAAGATCATTTTAATAATGTCTTTAAGATAAAATATGTTTATTATGGAATATATATATATATATTTTAAAGATTTTATTTATTTATTTGACAGAGAGAGATCACAAGTAGGCAGAGAGGCAGGCAGAGAGAGAGGAGGAGGCAGGTTCCCCGCTGAGCAGAGAGCCCGATGCGGGGCTCGATCCCAGGACCCTGGGATCATGACCTGAGCTGAAGGCAGAGGCTTTAATCCAATGAGCCACCCAGGTGCCCCAATTATAGAATATATTTTAAAAACACAAAGATCAGGGGCCTACATCGGGCTCTCTGCTCAGCAGGGAGCCCGCTTCCTCCTCTCTCTCTGCCTGCCTTTCTGCCTACTTGTGATCTCTCTCTGTCAAATAAATAAATAAATCTTAAAAAAAAAAACCACAAAGATCAATCAAAAGGAAGAAGATAATCATTGCCTTAACCTTACCACTCAGGTATACTATTATCTCTCTATAAATTAATGAATATACAAAAATAGGATTATATATATATAAATTTATGTAAATTGGATCATACTGTACATGCTGCAGTCCCTTCTCTCTTACTTGCTGGATCTATGAACACCTTGCCATGGGATTAAGAAACTTCTACAGCCTTGCTGCTCAAAGTGTAGTCCAAGGACCAAGAACATTGGCATCACCTGGGAACTTGTTGGAAATGCAGAACCTGCGACCGAGCTCACATCTATGAGTCAGATCTTCATCTTAACAAGATCCCTAACTGATTTATAAGCACATTAAGATGTAAGAAGTGGGATCTACAACATCCTTTTTAATGGCTGACAAGTACACCACAGCACCAGAGTTTAATTTTATGCTAACCAGTGTTGGGAGAGTTTATCCATCTAGGTGGCCATGAACCATTTTCCTAGAAATCCTTGTTAGAGCCAGTCTCATTGGCCTTGGATAATAGAGACGATCCTTGCTGGGTGAGCTTGTGGGAGAACCAAATCTGGGCCTAAGCTTTCACTGGGGAGGTATCTCACAGATGACTGTTCTCAGAATGGTTTTAAAAAAAGTGTTTACTATGTGATGGTAACAGATGCTTCCAAGCAAAGAGAACAGGAAGCTGGTGCCTTCTCTGTCTACATTCAGCCGGGCTGAATGAGTTCCATTAAATTCGCCTGCAAACTTTGCTAAAGAGCCCAACAAGCGGCGATGAAAATTATAGAACAGCTCCCAGGCACTCTAAGTAATCAGCTGAAATTGAGCTGTTTTCCATATTCTTTGCTGATAATGCAAATGGAACCTTTAAAGCGAGCGGCTCTAAGTTACCACACATACTACAAGCTGAGAAGGCCCATGAGGTCCACACAGATGCTGCCACTGCACCCTGAGCCCTGCCACAGGAAACTGGTCCCCACAGCTATCGGCAGCAGGCTCCACCAAACTGGAGGGTTACGGGCCTAGGGCCAATCATCGGAAAGATTAGCTGTCAGGAAGTAAAAACACTCTAGGGAAAAGGCTTGGTCTGTCTAAAACCTCTATGGTTTTCTTCACCACAGGCTGTTTTCCCTTGAAAGAGGCTCCCTTGTGCTGTCCAGGAAAAAAGATTCTGGGTTAAAGAACAAGATGCTAGACTCTACGTCTAAACTAGCCTCAAGCTCCAGGAGCCCCAAGGTCATCAACCAGAGCAGAACACAACTGTAGAAATTAACAATCTGGGACAAGCTGACTATTTCCTCTCAGATTTTCTTAGTTCTGAATGGGGCATCTGGGAACAAACATCACTTTGGGATTTGGTAAGAGGCCAAGAGAGGGAGCCATGGAAAGGAAGATGACACTGCCTATAAATGCCAACCTACCCTCTCCTAGCAATGTGACCCTAATGGTAACTGAAAGTTTCTGACCCTTAACTTCCAGGAAATAGGATGATAATACCCCCACAGGGAAGGGGCTTCTGGGTGGATGAGTCAGTTAAATATCCTACTCTTGATTTCAGTTCAGATCATGATCTCAGGGCTGTGGGATCAAGCCCTGCATGGGGCTCTGCACTGGGTGAGGAGTCTGCTTAAAATTCTCTCTCACCCTCTACCTCTGTCTACTCTGCTCACATGTGTGCACCTGTGTGCATTCTCTCTCTCTAAAAAAAAAATCTTCACAGATAAGACACTAGAAATGTTGTCACTTTGGATATGGTAAGTATCTGATAAATGCTGTTCTCCCAGCCTCATTCCCCAAAATGAACCAAACCTCACACATTTCCTTTTCTCTCTCTTTACTCACACTTCAATCAGCAGAGATGAATGTGAAGGTCCATGAAGAACACGTCACTTCCAGAAAGTCATTACAGCTAAACTCTAAATTCTTAGTATTCTTCACAAACAATAAATTTGTATTCAACTGTTTATATCTGTTTAAACAATTCTTAATTCCAAAAGGAAAGGATTCTTTGTACACATTAGATGAGTAAAACGTGGACAGAAAGAGAAGTCCAGCTGACTAGCATGTGGGGAAAATGAGTGCTTGCGTGTACTCCTGATGGGCATGTAAATCAATTCTAGAAAGCACTTCTAGAGAGTAGTGTACATTACCTTGGACATGAAATTTTCACATCTGAAAAATGCAGAAAGTAATCATTGATCTCCAGCAAGATTTAGTTTTTACATTGTACCTTTCTCATTCTTTACAATGTTTATATAATTATACAAGTAATACATAAATATATGTCCTTATAAAAATAAATTATGTAATATGAAAGCAAAAAAAATGAAAGCTGCCTTTTACTCTCATCTTCCCTCTTCCCTCTCTTACCTTCCTCTCTAAAAATAATTTCTGCTAAAATTTGTGTTTATCTTTCTAGACATTGTGCTAAACAGTTACAACATGTGTGTTACATTCTCTGTAATCCCAAAACAATTTATTTAATAGTTTACCTCTCCCCTCTGATTTAAAATGCCATTTAAAAAATAAACAGTGGCTTATTGATACAGTGGAATATTATGCATGAGGAAGCTCTAACATGGATATGAAAGATCACCAGGATATATTATTAAGTAAATAAAAAGACTAATGCAGGGGTGCCTGGGTGGCTCAGTCGTTTAGCGTCTGCCTTCAGCTTAGGTCATGGTCCCAGCGTCGTGGGATTGAGCCCCGCATTGCGTTCTCTGCTCAAGGAGGAGCCTGCTTCTCCCTCTCCCATTCCCCCTGCTTGTGTTCCCTCTCTTGCTATAGCTCTGTCAAATAAATAAAATCTTTTTTTAAAAAGTACTAAAAAAAAAGGCAATGCATGGAAAGAGTACACATACTATTTGCATAAGAAAGAGAGAACATATTTGATTTTATTTATATTTGCATAAAGAAACACTTAAAGATTGTAGTGATGACCTGAGGGAAAAAAGAGAAAAAGAAAAAAGAGAGAGAGAGAGAGGAGGAGGAGGGAAAAAAAAAGAAATACTAGAAGAATAAATAAAAACATAGGAACATAAGTAATTATCTGAAGGAGGCAGCAAGTGGCAAAATGGGGCAAAGGGAAATAGCAGAAAGGGGAATAATACTTCTTTGTGCTAGGCAGAATAACTGCCCCCAAATATGTCTATGTCCTGATCCCCACTACTGGGGTTATATGACCACTATAGGACAATGGAGAAGTATAGTTGCACATGGAATTAAGGTTGCTAATCAAATGACCTTGAGATAGGGAGCATATCCTGTGTTGCCCAGGTAGGCCTAATGTAGTCACAAAGGTCCTTAAAAGTGGAAAAGGGAAGCAAAGAGGAAAGTCAGAGGAAGATGTGACTTCTAAGAGAAAGGCACAGACAAATGCAAGATGTTTACTTTGATGATGGAGGAAAGGGGCTATGAGGCAAGGAGTGTGGATATATTAGGGTTCTCGGGAGAAACAGAAGATATAAATACATGTGTAGAAGATATAGAGACAAGATATATATGTGTATATATTATATAGAGATAGCTGCAGACACAGACATAGGCATAGATATATACAGAGAATGATTTTAAGGTATTGACATATGAGATCAAGGAGGTTGATAAATCTCTAATCGGCTGTTAACAAGCTGGCAACCCAGATGAGCTACTGATTAATTTCAGTCTAAATCCAAAGGTTTAAGAATCAAGGGGGCTGACGTTGTGAAGCCCGAGGGCAGGAGAGGACCATGTCTCAGCTCAGCAGGCAGGCAGGAAGGAAAGGAATGCTCCTTTCCTCTGCTTGTTTTCCCACTTGGCCCTCAGGGGATTGGATGAGAGTCATCCACCCTGGGGAGGACCAACTACTTTACCATCGAAACTGCTAATCCCATCTGCAAACACAGAAATCATGTTTAATGTGAGCACCCTGTGGCCCAAATTGACACAAAATTAACCATCACGGTGCAAAAACTTGTAGAAACTGGAAGGGGTAATCTCCTTTAAGACTGCAGAAAGATACACATTCTTGCCAACACCTTGATCATTGCCCAGTGAGACCCAGGCTGAACATCTAACCTACAAAAATTCACTTACTTCCTATTTTTATTTGTTCCTAGTATATATGTTTTTGGCTGTTAATTCTGCATGGAAAGCCACTTTCAAGTGCCTTTAAGAGTTTCTGAGTATGCAGTGGCCTCAGTGCCATTCATTTTTCAATCTTTATACAATTTTATAATTACTCTTTTTCCAAAAAATAAAGGATGTTTACAAATTTCAAAATAGACTCTTTCTGCTCTCTTTTTCCTAATTATTTTATTTATTGTTTTGTTATTTTTGTTTACTTTTAAATTAAGTTATTAAATTGTTTTATTATTTGACAATCTATTTTTTTTATTGACTTTGCATATTCTTCTTAAAGCACAAATCTGATCAAGTCTCTTGCTTCAACAGTTCCTCATTCTCCTCAGGATAAAATCTAAAACTCACTGGGCTTCCTGGGAATCACTTCACAATAGCATCCCCCCAAACCCCCCCCACACACTCCCTGTTCACTCCCCCAGCGCCCTGGCTCATCGCTGCAGCTGACTCCTCCCCAGACTCACCCTACTCTATTCCACCCTCCAACCTTCCCACAACATCGACTAATGCCACTGCATACTCTGTGGCCACACAGAGGTCCACTTAGTTTCATGAACATGCCATGCTCGCTCTTGTCTCAGGAACAGAACATGTGCTATTTTCTCTGGGGAAACATTTCCTCATTTCTACTCCATTGACTGAAGAGCTCCTGCTCATCCTTCAGGTCTGAGCATGGTCATCTGTTTCTCCAGAAAGCCCTCGGTGAAGGTAAGGAGCCCCTGCCTATCTCCACACAGCACCTACCAGGTCACTTACCAGGTCATCACACAAAATTCCTATCACCTATTTTTTCCTTTAGAACTATGACCAACTTAAAGACCAAGACTGTGTCTTGTCCATCCTAATGTGAAGTCCCCTCTCCTCCGCCCACTCAAAGTTCCTGGTGCTCAGTGCTTACGTGTTGAGTATTTACTTACTCAACAGATTCATGTACTTAAATAAAAAGAAAAGAAACCGATAGAAGGAAACACTATATATACACAAAGTGTTTTCAGCAGTTATGTATTAAAAACTTGCTGTCTTCTAGGCACTATAAAAAATACATTACCTGTGCTATTTATTCATATCATGATGTTATAATGCTTATCATTGGGGGAGAACTGAAGAGATAATTTTGTTTCTTCGACTTTTTGAAATTTCCCAATTTATCAAAATCAGGAAAATAGTTATGGTACTCCTCTCCTATGGAGGTCTCATAATATATACAAATACAAAATCCATGAGTCATGGCCATTCTATGAAAATTGACCTTGTGAAGAAGGCACTAAGCCAGTGGGAACTCAGAATTTGCGTGGCCTCTCTTTAAGGCTCCTAAAGCCTTAATACATGGTGAGTTCCAAAAGCACCTGTTGGCTCTATACATGTGCCACTTCGTGTTTGTTTCTCCAGCCTCTAAGTGAAACAGTGCCCACAAACACAGCTGCTGCTACTGTGGGTATTGTTACCCTCTCATTCTCTGTGAAGCTGTGAAGAAATAAAAAATTCATCCTTCTGCATGCTATAGAATCATCAATAGAAAATAATAAAGCTTAAATGAGCAGCATCTGAGCCACTGGAAAATATTCTTGAGCCTGTTCACCTCCATTAAGCCCTAACCCATTCTATAATGCCACATAAACAATCTAGCACATTAACATTCCCAGTTTAGGCTCACAAGTCTCAGAATCCTCATTTTGAGCCTTTGATTAATGCACGATTATTTGAACAATAAAAAGTATTTTTTTTTTTTAGTTCACAATAGAGCTTTGTGTGAGCAAATGTATGTGCTTTTCATTCAAACATAAATAGCCTTACTTGGTTATGAATGAAATCAGCATTTATTGTACTAATAACTCACAAACATGAATTAAATATACCTAGAGTTAAACAAGCTTTATTCCCTGCCTTCAATGTTAATGTCTCTCCTCTTTTTCATCATTTGTCTCAAATAGATATTTAGTAATACATTCTGGATTTGTAAGAAAAAAGGGCAAACAAATATGCTTAGATCTGGTAAACATGAATAAAGCCCACTTGGGCATAAGATCTGCAATCTTTATTCCTCTGCCTGTATATTGATTTCATATCATACTCAATACCTTTACTTAATGGGAAGTTATGGGAACAGTAATGCAGCATCTGGTACATTTGTTTTCTTTCATGCAAATCTCAACCTTCTAAATAATAGAGGTCCCATCCCAGCTGTGATATTTAGACTAATTCTTGCAGTTTGTAATTACAATATCTACCATTTATTAGATCATTCCTATGTGCCAGGAATGCTCATCCTCACAGTGGATTCCACAGTGATTCCATCCTCACTGATTCACAGTGATTCCATAGTA
Source organism: Taxidea taxus jeffersonii (assembly GCA_003697995.1). Taxonomy (NCBI): domain Eukaryota; kingdom Metazoa; phylum Chordata; class Mammalia; order Carnivora; family Mustelidae; genus Taxidea; species Taxidea taxus. The sequence continues at coordinate 11,049 of RCUC01131385.1, forward strand.
GTTACTATGCTCATTCGAAGGAAACAGAACCAGAGGCTAAACTAGGTGCTGTACCATGTCCATGGTACCACTAACAAATGGAGAAGTCTGGGCTACAGTCTAGCCCTTCATCTTTAAGAAAAATAACTAGAGAGAGGAAAACCTCAAAAATTATCCCCAACATTACTGAATTATTTTTTCACAAAGAATACAAGTAAGCTACTAGGTTTCTTTCAATTTCCATTTGTGTTAAGATCCAAGGCTAACTCTACCTTGGGTAAAGTTGAGTGCTTAAGATAAAGCTGTCTTGGGTTGAGATCCCCATATCCCACACAAAGTTTGGTGCTGGAAAACTGGAGTAGGAGGAGGCCTGGGTGTGGACTCTAAGGTAGGAAATTTGGAAAAATTCAAAGATTGGGAATGTGGAGTGCAGGGTTTCAGGCATAAAGTTCAAATTGAGACAACCACCACAGTCTCTTACTCCCCAAACACAAATCTCTTGAAGCTACAAAGTACTGATGTGCTGTTATGACCAGTTGTACTTCTGAGAAGTACAAAGTACAAGAAATTTATCTCCCATGTATTTTCTCCTCATATCTTCATTAATAATGAATTCAGTCACTAAAAGAATAGAGAACATAGAGCCATGACCAGATAATGAGATGTTTATAATAGAGCATGTTGTTCTCCAATCAAATAGAACTAAAAAATAGCAATTAAGTCCAACAACATTAACATTAAACACAAGTTTCTAATGTACCTATCATTGATAATACAGATCCCATCTTGGTTGAAGGTGGGGAAAGGAGTACTTCAACCATGGGATTAGGAGGATTGTAGTAGTACTCTTTGTCCCCAAGTCCTTGCTTTTCTATGCCTAAAGCAGAAGGCGGTAACTGCATTCTCTTCAACTCAGAGGGTGGGAAAACTAGTACAATATAGCTAATAATGTTCAACATAATTCCTGAGCTACATTAATGGGGAGGAAGTTTTCTCACCCAAGATCATAGTAATTGTCAAGACCTGAGGGGCAATAATTGTTGAAGAGAAAGGCAAGATATGAGTTGTCAAAGGCAGAGACTCAGGGGAGAGAGGTGTCACCAAATAAATGGGGCCAGAAGCTAAAATGGGGTTGAATGGAGTCAATCATCTAAGAAATAAGATCAAAGAGCTTGGGAGTCCACAAACAGAGTCTGGGTCACCCTCAGCAAGAGGCAATACTCTGAGACCCCAAAGCACCAAGATCTAGACTGACAGAGCAAAGAGAAGAGGCAACCTGAAAGGACTCATGGAATCAATGCTGGAGAGGCTTAGGAAATGTCATCATGATGAGTGACATCTACCAGGCATAACCTCATGTCAACCCTAAGTTAAGTGCTCTAAAAGTATCATTTCACTTAATCATTACAAACTCTGTAGGGAGAAGCTGACCCCAGAGACCAAATCTTTGAATCATTCTACTACTACCTGAAGAAACTCTATGAACTCAGAACAGGTCCTTGTTAAGTGGTGGCTCTCTGACTGTTCTGAAAAAAAAGAAGTGACTAACCCTAGAACCTCCTATAGCTGTTACAGCAAATCATCTTACAGATGATATGCTCCACAGTGGTGGCAGCACTGTAATTGTCCTGTGGAAGAATAGTCAATGCCAGCTGCTAGCTAGTGGAATACAAAACCTTCATTTTGTAGTTGAGAGCCCCCACTGAATCTGACTGAAAGTAAGTTCAGGGAAATCTTTTTGGTGCTTGAAAAATAAAGCCAAATGAAGAAGCACAGGAAAGGCGGACCCAAGATCCAAGGGTATTTGTGGCAACATCCTCAAAATACCTCATCTTCCAGTTTGAGGACATGTGGGAAAAGTAGCATTCATGTTTATAGGTCCTTAGGAATCTAATCTGCTACAGTACAAGGTTTTAATCAGTCAGGAATTTATTTTTTCACCATCCATTCTTGCTCTCTCTTTCCTTTTCCTTAAGATCTTCCACTATCCACAAACTTATTTTCTAACAAGGCCAAGAGTCCAAGAAAGTGTCTAGGATGTTAGCCTGCATTCTAGATCTTCCAAAATAAAATTCCTATAACTACCTTAGAGGAGGTTCCCTATAAGCAGAGCCTAAGACAAGGATGCTTGTAGGTGGGATTTACTGGAGTGGGGGGGGGGTACTTTCCAATAGGGAATAAAACAAGGAAGACAGGGCAGAGAAAAGAGCTAAGCAAGTGCATGTTATTAGCTGAAGCTTGACTTCAGTCTGATCTCATGGAGAGCTGTCGAACACAAAATGCACTATAGAGCCAGTCCCCAATTGGAGCAAGACCAGTCTTCCTTCCCCATGCCAGTTAGCTCTTGGCAGTGTGCTAAGAAGCAGAATATGAGGAGGAGCATTATGTCTCAGGCAGGCAGCTTCTATTCGGCCTGGGACAATCCTCCCAAGAAAAGGACAGCTCTTGCTTGACTGTTTTATATTTCATAGTTGTATTAATTCTGTACTTTGTTCCCAGATGGGGTTTCATACTTTCTATCACCCAATTCAGGCTACTTAAAGGTAGTGAAAACTTGCTTCAGTGGTTCAAAAATATAGCATTTCTTGGTAATCTGTCAAACTATTTACTTGGGTTCTGTTGTTTGTTTGTTTTTTAATCTCTATTTTTAAATATTGTAGAGAGAGCCACCAAATCTCTCCTGACTCAAAGAATTGCAGGACACATAAAAGCCTCTTTGTAATTCCGTTTGCATTTTATACCATGTCTGTCCTCTGAAAAGGTGTAATTTGTTCTGCCTCCTTTAACTTTGACTCCAGTGTAAATGAGGCCTATTTGTAGAGGAAGCAGAGAGATGATAGCCATTAAATCTGAAGGATTACCTTTTCTTATTTGCAATAGTAATGAAGATTATTATCTTATAGCCCCCAAATGGTACCCGTTTCAAGTGCTGAGTTTAAAGGGATTAGGGTATACTTCAATGTTGATTAAGAGTCAGGAAGGAGGAGAAGAGGTGGGAGATGGCAATGGAGTAGGACCCTAGACTCACCTCATCCCATGAATACAACTAGATAACTATTAAATTATGCTAAATACCCCAGAGATAGATCTGAAGACTGGCAGAACAAACTCCACAACTAAATACAGAGAAGAGACCACACTGAAAAAGGTAGCAAGTATGGAGATGCAATTTGGGAGAAAAACAGATCTTAGCCACTGTGGTGGCAAGCCAGTGGGGTGGGAGATGGGGGTTGCTGTGGTCATACAGAATGGCAAAAGACAGTGTAACATAAGGGAGTGCACTGGAAAAATGAATCCCTATAGCAATTGGCTTAGAAAACAAGAGTGCTTGAATTTCATGAGCTCTTGCAACCAGCGTGGAATTTTAAAGGTCAGTGTGCTTGGCTCTGGGAGAACTCAGAGGACATTGAGGCTTCTCTTGGAGAGAAATTAGGCAAAACCCATTTACAGGCAGTATGAAAATAGTGATCTGAAGAGCACCTGGGGTATACAGAGGGGACATCTTCTTAAAGCTATTATCCTCAAGAATAGGAGACTTGGGTGAACTTCTTAACACAGAGAAACAGGTACAGAGACTTAGACAAAATGAGAAGACAGAGGGATTTGTCCCAAATAAAAGAACAGAACAAGATCATGACCAGAGATCAGGCAAAACAGATATAATTTACATGCCTGATGGAGAATTTAAAGCAATGATCATAAGGATACTCACTTGGTAAAAGAGTAGAGAACATCAGTGAAACCATTAACATGATGATAAGGGGTAACATAGCAGAGATAAAGGCTCAATAAATGAAATGAGAAACACATTTGATTGAATGAACAGCAGGCTGGAAGAAACAGAGGAACAAACAAATGACCTGGAAGACAGAGTAATGGAAAGTAATCAAGCTGAACAAGAGGAAAAAATAAAGAATTATGCAAAATGAGACCAGACTCGGGGATCTCAGTGACTCCACCAAACATAATGATATTTATATTATAGGAGTCACAGAAGAAGAAGAGAGAAAAGGGCATAGAGAATTTATTTGAAGAAATAATAGCTGAAACTTCCCTTATCTGGGAAAAGAAACAGATATCTAGATCCAGAAGGCACAGAGAAACCCCCCCCCCAAAAATCAACAAAAGCAGATCCATTTGCCAATTAAATGGCAAATTAAAATGGCAAAATATAGTCATAAAGAAAAAAATATTAAAAGCATTAGGACAAAAGAATATAGTTACATACAAAGAAAACCCCATCAGGCTATCAGTGAATTTTTCAGCAGAAACTTCCCAAGCCAGAAAGGAGTGACATGATGATTCAAAGTGCTGAATGGAGAAAAAACCTACAGCCAAGAATACTCTGTCCAGCGAGGCTACCATTCAGAATAGAAGGAGAGATAATGAGTTTCCCAAACAAATAAAAAAGGAGTTCACAAACACTAAACCAGCCCTACCAGAAATTCTAAAGAGAATCCATTGAGTGGCAAGTACAGATCAAAAATGACAATATGAATGTAGGAAACACAAAAGCAGTAAAAATTACTATTTCTCTAGAAAATCAGCCAAGGAACTCACAAAATAAGGATGTAAAATATACTTCCATATACTAAATATATAAAATATATGTCCCATATACTAAAAACATGGGAAGAAAAGGAGTAAAGAATGGGTTCAAACATAAATGACTATCAATGTAGTATTTATTGCTATATGCAGAAGAAGTTACATACAAAGCTAGTGGTAACTACAAATAAAAAGCCACTAATAAATATACAAAGAATAAAGGAAAAGAAATCCTAATATATCACTAAAGAAAAACAGAAAACCATGAAAGAGAGAAAGACAAGGATTGGGGAAATCTTCAGAAACAATCACAAATCAAGTAATAAAATAGCAATAAATGCACATCTATCAATAATTACTTGGAATGTAAATGGACTAAACATTTCAATCAAAAGACACAGGGTGACATAAAGGGTAAAAAAAAGAGACCCATCTACATGCTACCTGAAAGAGACTTGTTGTAGATTTAAAGACATTAAAAGATTGAAATGAGGGAATGGAGAAACATTTCTCATGCAAATGTATATCAAAAGAAAGCTGGAGTAGCAATATTTATAACAGACAAAATGGACTTTAAAACAAAGACTGTAACAAGAGACAAAGAAGAACACTATATAATCATGAAGGTGACAATTCAAGAAGATAAAACAATTCTAAATATTTACGCACCCAAATACAAAAAGAAGCTAATAACAAACATAATGAAATAACTGATAGTAATAAAATAATAGCAAGGGACTTCAACACTCCACTTCCATGAATGGATAGATCATCCAAACAGATAATCAACAAAGAAACAATGATTTTGAGTGATACACTGGACCATATGAATTTAACATCTAGTAATATGCAGAATATTCTATCCTAAGACAGCAGAATACACATTCTTTTCAAGAGCACATGGAACAATCTCCTGAACAGATCATACATTAGGCCACAAAACAAGCCCCAACAAATTAAAAAAGATTATAGTCTTACCATGCATCTTTTCTGATCACAGTGCTATAAAACTAGAAGTCAACCACAAGAAAAATTCTGGAAAGCCAAGAAATACATGCGGGTTAAAGAACATGATACTAAACAATGAATGGGTCAACCAGGAAATAAAAGAAGAAATAAAAAATTACTTGAAACAAATGAAAACGAAAACTCAATAGTTCAAAACCTTTGGGACTCAGCAAGAGCGGTTCTAAGAAGGAAGTGTATAACAATACAGACCTACTCAAGAAGCAAGAAAAATCTCAAACAAACAATCTAACCTTATACCTAAAGGATCTAGAAAAAGAACAAATAAAACCTAAAACTAGCAGAAGGAAGAGCATAGTAAAGATTAGAGCAGAAATAAATGATATAGAAACTAATAGAATAGATCAATGAAACCAGCAGCTGAGTCTCTGAAAAAAATCAATAAAATTGATAAACCTCAAACCAGACATATCAAGATAGGAGGAAAAAGACCCAAATAAAATCACAAATGAGAGAAGGAAAATGACAACCAACACCATAGAAATATAAACAATTATAACAGAAAATTATGAAAAACTATATGCCAACAAATTGGATAACCTGGAAGAAATGGATAAGTTCCTAGAAACATATAACCTAAAAAAATCAGCAGGAATTTTGTTAACAGGAAGAAATATAAAATTTGAACAGAGCGGGGCGCCTGGGTGGCTCAGTGGGTTAAAGCCTCTGCCTTCAGCTCAGGTCATGATCTCAGGGTCCTGGGATCGAGCCCCACATCGGGCTCTCTGCTCAGCCAAGGAGCCTGCTTCCTCTGCTCTCTCTCGATCTCTGCCTGCCTCTCTGCCTACTTGTGATTTCTATCTGTTAAATAAATAAATAAAATTAAAAAAAAAAAATTTGAGCAGAGCAATAACCAGCAAAGAAATAGAATCAATAATCAAAAAGCTCTCAACAAACAAAAGTCCAGGATCAGACAGCTTCATAAGAAAATTCTACCAAACATTTAAGGAAGAGTTAATACCTATTCTTCTCAAACTATTCCAAAAAGTAGAAAAGGAAGGAAAATTTCCAAATTCATTCTGAGGCCAACATTACCCTGATACGAAAACCAGATAAAGACACCAAAAAAAAAAAAAAAAAAATGAGAGAGAGAACTATAGGCCAATATCTCTGATGAACATAGATGCAAAAATTCTCAACGAACTACTGGCAAACCAACAAACCCAATACATGAAAAAAAAAGAAAAAAAAATGCACTCACCACAATAAAGAGGGATTTATTCCTGGGTTGGAAGTGTTGTCCAATATTTGCAATCAATCAACATGATACATCACATTAATAAAAGAAAGGATAAGAACCATATGGTCATTTCAAATGATGCAGATGATGTACTTTGACAAAGTACAACATCTATTATGAGAAAAACCATCAACAAAGTAGATTTAGAAGGAACATACCTCAACATGGTAAACATCATATATGAAAAACCCACACTTAATATCACCTTACTCAACAGACAAAAACCAAGAATTTTCCCCCCAAGCTCAGAAGCAAGACAAGGATGTCCATTTTCACCACTTTTATTCAATATGGCACTGAAGTCCTAGCCACAGCAATCAGACAACAGAAAGAAATAAAAGGCATCCAAACTGGTAAGGAAGAAATCAAACTTTCACTATTTGCAGATGACATAATACCATATATAGAAAACCTAAAAGATTCCCCCCCAAAACTGCTAGAACTGATTCAGTAAAGTTTCAGGATACAAAATCAATGTATGGAAATCTGTTATATTTTTATATACATATAATGAGCAGCAGATAGAAATTAAGGTATCAACTACATTTACAACTATACAAAAAATAGTATGATACCTAGGAATAAACCTAACTAAAGAGGTAAAAGATCTGTACTCTGAAAACTAATAAACATTGAAAAAAAAAACTGAAGATGAAACAAAGTAATGGAAAGACATTCCATGTTCCTGGATTGGAAGAATAAATATTGTCAAAATGTCTGTATTACCCAAAACAATTTACACATTTAATGCAATCTCTATCAAAATACCAATAGCATTTTTCACAGTACTAGAACAAACAATCCTAAAATCCTTAAAATAGCCAAAGCAACCTTGAAAAAGAAAAGCACATCACAATTTTGGACTTCAAGCTATATTACAAAGCTATAGTCATCAAGACAGTATGGTACAGGCACAAAAACAGATACATATATCAATAGAACAGAACAGAAAATCCAGAAATAAACCCAATTATATGGTCAATTAATCTTCAATAAAGCAGGAAAGAATATCCAAAGGGAAAAAGACTGTTTCTTCAATAAATGGTATTGGGAAAACTGGACAGCAACATGGAAAAGAATGAAACTATACCAATTTCTTATACCATACATAAACTCAAACTGGATTAAAGACCTAAATCTGAGACCTAAAACCATAAAAGTCCTAGAAGAGAGCATAGGTAGTAATTTCTCTGACATCAGCCATAACAATTTCTTTTTAGATATATCTCCTGAGGCAAGGAGATTTTGTTTCCTGAGGAAACAAAATAAAAAATGAACTATTGGGACTACATCTAAATAAAAAGCTTCTGCACAGCAAAGGAAACAATCAACAAAACTAAAAGGCAGCCTACAGAATGGGAGAAGATGTTTACAAATGACATATCAGATAAAGGGTTAGTATCCAAAATATATAAAGAACTTGTAAAACTGAGCACCCAAAACATGAATAATCTAATTTAAAAATGGGTAGAAGATATAAACAGACATTTCTCCAAAGAGGACATACAGATGACCAACAGAAAAGATGCTCATCATCACTTATCATCAGGCAAATGCAAATCAAAACTACAATGAGCTATCACGTCACAATGGTCAGAACAACTAAAATCAACAACACAAGGAACAACAGGTGTTGGCAAGGATTTGGAGAAAAGTAACCCTCATACACTGTTGGTGGTAATACCAACTGAGGCAGCCACTGTGGAAAACATTATGGAGGTTCCTCAGAAAGTTAAAAATCAAACTACCCTATGATCCAGCAATCACACTACTGGGTATTTATTTATTTAAGATTTTATTTATTTATTTGACAGAGAGAGAGCACAAGCAGGCAGAGAGGCAGGCAGAGAGAGAGGAAGGGAAGCAGGCTCCCTGCTGAGCAGAGAACCCCGATGTGGGGCTCGATCCCAGGACCCTGGGATCATGACCCGAGTCGAAGGCAGAGGCTTTAACCCACTGAGCCACCCAGGCACCCCACTACTGAGTATTTATACAAAGAATACAAAAGCACTAATTCAAAGGGATACATGCATTCCAATATTTATCATTTATAGCAGCATTATTTATGGTAGCCAATATATGGAAGCAGCCCAAGTGTCCACTGATTGATGAATAGATAAAAAGGATAGAGTAAATATATAAAATGAAATACTACTCAAAAAAATAAAAAATAAAATAAATTTATTTTATAAAAAATAAAATGAAATGTTACTCAGCCATAAAAAAGAATGAAATCTTGCCATTTGCAATGACATGGATGAACCTAGAGAGTATAATGCTAAGTGAAATAGATCAGTCAGAAAAAGACAAACACTATATGATTTCACCCATCTGTGGAATTTAAGAAACAAAACAAATGAGCAAAGAGAAAAAAGGAGAAAGACAAACCAAGAAATGGACTCTTAATCACAGAGAACAAATCTATGGTTACCAGAAGGGAGGTGGGTGGGGGTATGGGTGAAATAGGTGATAGGGATTAAGGAGTGCACTTGTCATGATGAGCACCATGTGAATAAAATAAGAACTTAAAAAAGAAAAGAAGGATTTGGGGGGCGGGGGGGGGGGAGGAGAGCCAAGAAGGAAAGAACAATGAGTTATCTGAGTCTAGGAAAACATTCCAAGAAATACAAATATATGGGTTAGGGACTTATTTGTTTGGTTTAAGAAGCAAAATTTAAATATCAAGTTGGATAGTTTTAGCTTTTGAACTAACTCAACATGTAGCATCCAGCAGAATTAAGTGGCTTCATCATACATGAGCTTTGGAGTCTGTCAAATTCTGACCTTCCCACTCTCAAGGCTGTGTGATCCACTCACTGTATGATTCTGACAAATTTCTCAATCTCAGACACTTATTCCTCATCTGGGAAAATGGGGATAATAATACATACTTCTTAGGGTTAATTCAAGTGAATTAAGTGAGAAAATATACCTATGAAGCTTAGGAATAGAAAAGGAAGAATATAATTAGGCATCAGGAAGAGATTAGATCCAGTGTGTTAGTTCAGTTCCTCTGAGAAGGAGTTATTAACATGAGATTAGTTGTACAAGAGTTTAATGGAGGAAATGCCCATAAGAGGAGTAGGGAAGGAATTGCTGGAGAAGACAGGAGGGGCCTTTGGATCATGATACATGCCTGGCACATGTGGAGGAGAGGAAGAAGGAAACCCAATTGAGCGGGAAGAGCCTTAGACTGGAGTGCAGTTCCAAGAATGTCTTGGGCAGGTCAAGTCTTTGGACCAGTTTCCTGGCTGAGGACTCTCCAGTGTTGCGGGAATGGCTGTGTTTTAGTCCTGCTGTGCACAGTCATTGTCAGGGGGCTGGCAGGGGTGGGGGTGCGGGGGCCTTGATGCTAAGGTGGTGGTACATCCAGAGGGAAAAGAGCTGGAGCCATCAGCCCATTTTGCCCCCCACAGCAAGAGATTTGGGAAACATACTTTCATGGCGACCAAAACCAGGAATCAATGGCTTTGGGAAACCTGGGAGCCCTCCTTCTCTGTGTGTCTCTTTCTGCTTTTTCCTGTGTTTTGCTTTTTCTCTTTCCAGACTTGCTGCTTCTGTCTCCTGTGTGACACACAAGGCAGGAAATAACAATCTGTTCCCAGGCTCCCATCAAATAGGCCCAGCTAGCCAAAAATTAGCCACCTCTCCTGTGTGTCTCAATTCCCAATATACTGGGAAGAGAGGCCAATTGGCCACACATGGGCCATATTCATAACTGGGCCAATGAGCTACATATGGATCGAGTAAGATCATATCATCATGGACATGGGGGAGCAGGTTGTAATTTCCAGAAACATGGGGACAGGGGTGAAGACCTGTACTAAACAGACAATTCAGTCAGAAAATATTCAACAAAGGGTACTGGTATTCCTCGTGCAGTCACTCTAAAATTACTTTCCAGCATAAATAGTGCAACATTACAGAAGCGCTAACTAGTTTAAGCTCTGACTCTGAGCAGTCAACTGCCTTAACAGAGTACCTATAGTCCCAAGGTGGCCAGCTAGCCCTATATCAGAAATGCCACACTCCAGAGGAGACAACAGCCCATGTTTTAGAAGCCCAAATAGCAATCAATTCCCACAGTTTTGTTTATTAGCAAAGTGATGTCAGACATAGGTTTTTATTATGAAAACAGTGACTTAATTAGCATGATAAATGTTAGAAATGGGCTTTCACTGGTAAAAATTAAAAGTATTTAAATATATGGATTCCTCCCCCAAAATATAAAAAATAAAACAAGATGAAATCAGAGAAGGAAACAAACCATAAGAGACTCTTAAGCATAGAAAACAAAAGGAGAGTTGCTGGAGGGGTGAGGAGTGCAGTGGTGGGTAACTGGGTAATGGACATTAAGGATGGCACATGATATAATGAGCCCTGCGTGATGAATCACTGACTTCTACCTCTGAAACCAATAATACATTATATGTTAATTGGATTTAAATAAAAATAAATTTCTAAAAATTAAAAAAAAAAACAAAAAAATAAATGGTTTGATAGGAAACAAATGGGATGCTGGAGGGTAAGGGGTTAGGGCAGGAGATAACTGGATGATGGACATAAAGGAGGGCATGTGATGTGATGAGCTCTGGGTATTATATAAGACTGATGAATCACTGACCTCTACCTCTAAAACTAATAATATACTATATCTTAATTAATTGAATTTAAATTAAAAATAAAATAAAATATATGGATTGGCTGAACTGCTTGAGAGACACACCCTTCTACTGCTTGAGTAAGGTGCAAGAATCTAGTTATGCTGTTGCCTGTACCCTTAAGAATGAGTTGTGATGGGGCGCCTGGGTGCCTCGGCAGTTTAGGCCTCTGCCTTCCACTCAGGTCATGACCTCAGGGTCCTGGGATGGAGCCCCACATCAGGCTCTCTGCTCAGCAGGGGACTTGCTTCCCTCTCTCCCTCTCTGCCTGCCTCTCTGCCTACTTGTAATCTCTGTCAAATGAATAAATAAATCTTTAATTTTTTTTAAAAAAGAATGAGTTGTGATCCCTAAATGGTCGTGTCCAGCCATTGGTTAGGAGGTGCTATGGTCTGAATATCTGTGTTCCAACAAAATTCATACGTTAAAATTCCAATGTCCAGTGTGCTGGTATTAGGAGGTGGGGCCTTTGGGAATTGCTTAGGTCATGACAGTGGAGCCCTCATGAATGGGATTAGTGTTCTTATAAAAGAGACTTCCCAGGGTTCTCTCACCCCTTCCACCATGTGAGGATACAGTGAGAAGTCAGCAGTCTGCAATCTGGAGGAGGACCTTTACCAGCCCCTGACCATGCTGGCACCCTGATCTTGGACTTCAGCCTCTAGGATTCTAAGATACAAATTTCTGTCATTTATATGCCACCCAGTCTTTGGTATTTTGTTAATGCAGCCTGAACAGACTAAAACAAGAAGACTCTGGTTTCCTGAGAGATCCATGACTTTACTGACCTTAGAGAATGAGAGGTTAACTGTTGGGTGAGTGCTACCTGATACGTGTTTGTTCACAAATAACTGTATGTGTGGCTGGGTCTGAGTCTCACTTCCACATCACAGGGAAGTCAGGTTGCGGGGAAATCACAGCCTTCACCCATCTCAAACTTTTCTGGTGTCTACCCTTACCACTCTAAAAAGAACTTTAGGGTTGGAATGTGACTAGACTCACTTTGGCTGGTGCAAAAGTAATAAGAAAGCAGTGAAATCACTGGTTCCTCTTCAAAGCTCCCAAAGCCCTGCTTCCCATCTGGAATCAAGCGTGGGTCCTCTGAATGTAAACACATCAGCTGTCACTCTCCTTGGTAACATGGGAGTTGTTTGTCTTCTAAATGCATGGTTATCCTCCCAGTATTGTACTAGTTAAGAACTGGGGAACATATCTTGGCCACCTACACTTAGTGCCCTGCTCATAATACATTTTCACCAAAAATTCTGGACTAAATCAATGAATGGGTGAAAGAATTGGCAACATCATCCCACTGGTCTGTGTGCAGTCTTGTCACCTCTATGGCACACACTCTCTCTCTAGTTGTAGATCCCTCCCCAGCTTAAGGTTGACCTTATTTTCCCCTCCTTCCCCTTTCCAGAGGCCCCTCCTTCTAACCTATGGCTGAGAATCATACCCCCTTCAGAGCAGTAGAGCCAACAGCTCTAGCTTGGGTGAGCCAACTCTGAGAATTGGGGGCCACCCTAGAGTAACTATACCTGGAGAACTTAGAAATACGTGGACCACTGGCATAAATTCTGAATCAAATGGTCAAGGGTGGGAACCCAGCACTGGTATTATTACAAAAGCTTCCACAGCTGACTCTAATATAGCCGGATTGAGAACCCTTTGTCTGGCTCTCATGTCACCAGAATCCCACACCTAATGACCTTTGCATTCTTTGACCTCAGGCAGAATGGCTCATACTTTGAAAGCCCAGGTGATGGTGATTTCAGCAAGATCGGGTTCTTCTAAGGAGAGCTCTGAAATTCTAGGACCCTGTGACCACAGCCCATGTGGCAGAGCTGGAAACATGTCTAGTGAGAACCTTCAGTTCTTGGTCTAGCTCATGTTCCACCATGTTTGCTGCCATGTGCCAGCTGTGGTGAAGACCTATGGCAAGCAGTGATGAGGTACATGGGCTGTGATGCGCAGGACAAGGGCACACAGTAGGGAGAAATGCTAGAAACATGGCAGAAACACCAGCAGCTTCCGTTTAGGCCAGGCAGAGAGTGATGAAATTTAGACAAAATATGTTTATGGTTCAAAGCTGACTCCCAGCCTAAAATAGGTCACGGTATCTCATAATGAGTGTGGTGATAGCCAGTTTGTGTCATCTCCTTTTGCTTTGGGCACAAAGGGACCAACCACGCAGAGTCTGCCCAATTGAGAAAGTAGGAAGTTGTTGCCTTCTTAGTCAACTCTGGGTAGTGCCATTTCCACAAATACCACTTCCTCTATCAGCCTACCCAGCCCTCTGGAAGCCATGATTTGTATTAATATTCAAGAAGATTCTGAGAGGAAATAGTAAAGAATTTTTGTTATTTTCTTTAAACACACACACATACAAACCAGCATTCTCACTCTAGACAACTCACTATAGAGAGGCCTCTGCAATCAGATTTTTGACTTTCCAAGAAAAACCTCTACACCTTGCTTCTGCCCCCAACAGTATCTCAAATTGAAACAGACCAGGCTCTCTTCCCACCAAACAAGCATGGAGCTTTGTGTACTCAGTACCTCTCACATTCAACACACATGTGTGTGCATGTGCATACACATACAGGCCTCAGAGGTTTAGTATTTAATCATAGTGAAGAACTATTCTACAAAATATAGAAGGTCTTTAATATCCCTGGTCCACCCCCTAAATGCCAGCTGCAGACCCAGTTGCTATAATAACCCTATTTCCCAATGTCCTCCTGTAGGGCTGTACTGCTCTCAGAAAGCAAACCACGAGCTGGCTCTGTGTTGGGTATTTGCCTTCACTCTGTAGTCAGCTGTTCTCAACCTTGGGGAGATTTCAAAACCCCTCATGGCAAGGTGCCTCCTCCAGAGATTCTGACGTAATTGGGCTAAACTGCCCCAGGTGATTCTGATGTTAGTGAGGTCAGGCTTGCCAGAGCTGTATCCACAGGTCTGGGACTCTCTGTGATGGAGGTTTTGACCAGCATCTCCCACTTGGGTAGACAGGCTGGCAGAGCACTAGCCAAAGGAGGTGCTTTGAGTCAGGCTAACGTTCCACTTCCTCCACTAGGTCCCCAACAGTGGATCTAACATCCACTTGGCTATTCTGCGCCACGTCCCCTGTCTGCAGAGTGATGTATGGGGCAGTGAGACACTACCTGCTAAAGGAAACAGCCCCTGGCTTGTCCTCTCCATGAGACACTGTAAAGGGGGAAAGGAAAGATGTGAATATGCTGTTTGGCCCAGAGAAAGGAAGTAGAAGGGATATCTGGCTTGGAAGCAGGAGTCCCTCAGGCTACCCTAGGCCTTCTGGGAAGGACTGTCACTGACAATGTGCCAGTAAATGTCTCTAGATAGACCTGCTTAATTATAGTGGCATTTAGCTAACCCCCACTGGGTTCTTTAATGAATTTCTCCTCCTTCATGGGTCCTGGGAGACTCCACTCCTCTGTTGTTCTCACTTATGTGGCTGGGGTTTCCTGGGAAGCGTGTTTAGTAAGGCAGGAAAGATAAGTATTTTTCTCAGAAAAATTCTGTTTTGTTTTATTTAAATCTCACTATCTCAAAGTCTTTTTGCTATTGTTTTAAGAGGTAGAAAAGCTTGGATTCTATAGAAGTGAGCCAATCTTTCAAGAAGACAGCTGAGTGAGCATACCTGTGGTTGGCTTCTGACTCAAAGTTCTCTCTTGTTTGTAAGACATACCAGGAATGCCAAAAAATGGGGACAGGAAGAGCTCTGCATTTTCCAAGTGCCATGATATATATACTCCTATTGTGGCTGATTTTCAGCTACTAACATTTTGGAGAACTGGCTATTTGCCATCCTCTCAAACATGTACATGATGGGAAGCCCCTTATGATTAACCAATTGGTATCTCAAAGTCACACTATTTAAATACTGGAGATGTACCCTGTGAGAGGGTGGTGGAGTATCTGACCACAGGTTGGGAAGAAAGACACTCAGCTACTCTGAGAAGAGGTCCCAGGAAGACTGAAAACGGTGAGGCCACAGATGTGCAGAACAGAGCTGCTGAGGGGGGCTTGGAGAGGGAAAGCAAGACACCATCCACAGAGCAAGGCACCAAGCCCCGATAAGGTCCTCAGTTTAATTAGGCCCCTCTTCTCATTAGAAGAAAGAGGTGGCGGACAACTTGTTTCAAAATAACCCAGGGAAAGAAGCACAAAACTAGGCAGAAGGACTGGGGTTGATACTCGCCGAGTTGGTGAGCAACATGATAGGCCCAAGGGGGCCCTACCTGTTCAGCTGCGTGGGTATAGGGGCTATCTGCAAGGACTGGAGCAGCACAGGGGAGTTTGGCCTCCATGTACAGATAATGAACATGATGGTTGTTGACTGCTATTTCTTAAGGTTCACTGCATTGCTGTTCAGATAACACTCTTTCTACAAAATGAGCCAGAGAGAAAAAAAGAGGTGAAACAAAAATTCATATACTCTTGCTTTAGGCAATCAGTGAAGGTTCTACAGTAGAATACAACAAGTGAATATACACGAAATACTGAAAGACAGCAATTACTACACACCAGGCACTTCATATATCAACATTTAATCCTCAGGACCGTTCTATGAGGTAGGTGCCAATATTAATCCCATTTTATAATTAAGAAAAATGGAGCACAGACTACTTAAGTAACTTGCCCAAGTTCACACACTAGTGAGTGGCAGAGTGAGTCTGAAGCCTGATGGTAGTGTGGCTCAGAGTATGGTCTCTACTGTGGATGAGATCTCTCTCCTCATATTTACTTAGCCCTGGAATTGCACATTCTGGGCATTTGCACGTTATCCTGGTTTTCTTTTTGACTGTGGGCTCCTCCAGGGTGTCTGTCTCATCAAAAGTGTCAGTAGAAGCCATTTCTGGACTCATTGGGGTTTTGTGGGACAGAGGTACTATTTGGTTGGGACTTTTGGACCCTGACCCTGCTTTCTCCTCCCAGAGGAAGAAGGAGCCTTACCAATGCCAAGTTCACCCAAGAACCAGGAGAGGGAACGTAGTTGATAGTGCAAGTCCTTCACAATGGAACAAAAAGAGAGGTTTCCAGATCAACCCAGACATTGGCAGACCATTTCCTTGCGGTCCAAGTGTTCCCCTGCAGACTCAGGGGCCAAGGTGTGTCTGCTGAAGAATGCTGTTCCCATTTGCATGACCAACTCTCTACTGGAGAAAAAAAATATGACCTTAGCTAATTAAGTTAGAGATTTTATCTAAACCTACATCCACACCAGAACACTAAAGTCATAAGTATTTTTCGTGAAGGAACAAATGAATGAATGAATAAATGGTGGGTTCTCTCTGCTGCCTGATCCACTGGGGAGAGTCACTGCCAGTGACTCACTCCAAAGAGTTCTCCTCCTAGACTACAAATCCTCTTCCTCCAGAGCCCTAGGTCTCCTCAACTGACAGCTGGGTACTCTTTAGAACTGGCTCAAGACTGTATCCTGTGACTTTGTTCCCCTCTCAGTCCCATGCCTACCTATGTCGGGGCAGAAATCTCACAAGGGCCTAGTGTGTGGCTAGACCTCCAGGTTTCACATCTCTGAGGTTCTCCATTCCTAGCCCCACAGTCACACACTCTCCCCCAGGACAGGAGAGGAATGCAGCCCTTCCCCCTGCCCATCCTGCCAGGGCTTCCTTCAGTAAGGTCAGATTCCACAGAATTCAGACTCAGATGAGGATTCATTTTTTCATGTGTCACCTTTAAGCCCAAAACAATATTTTTCCCTCTTTTCTACAAAAGAAGAATTACTCTTTTTTTTTTCTGTTCCAGTCTTGTTTTGTTTGATTTTTCAGTCAAAAAAGAACTAAAATGTAAATCCTTTGTAATAATGTATGATCAAAGGGCTCAAGGAGCTCATGGACATATTTTCTGAAGAAATAAGAAATATGAATGCTTGCCCAAAAGAATCCCTGACCTTGGGATGTCCAAATGTGAAATTATTACTGTGGTTTTTCTGCTATTTGGCTGAACTATTTTCTGTCTCTATATCAAGCCATTCTATTAGCCTCCGGGTGCACTCCACGATTGTTTCAAACAAGTGCAATATGACCCAGCTCCGAATTTGAAGCTGTTAGCATGTGCAGATGGTCCTGAGCAGGGCCCTGGCTGGGGCTGAGGAACAGAAACAAAGTTGTGTGCAGCACCTTGCAAGATGCCACAGATGCATTTTTGAAACCTGTCCAGTGGCGAATGTCATAAGAAATGCCCCAGAGCTGCGCTCATTCTAGGGAAAACTTTTTTAATTAAAGAGATTTTCAATAGCTCCTGTCTTGGGAAGGTCCACTGAGTTTGGGAATGGAAAGTTACTGGGCTAGCTCATAGGAGAGAGAAAAGATGCAAATGATTGAAAGTTCAAAATGTGGCTTTAAAAAGGCAGGCCTCGGGATGGGATTGCAAAGGTCCTGCCTCAGGATTTGAAGACCTGATCGTTCTCATTCTGCTTGTATCTAAGTGGTCAGCAGCTAGCTGTCTCTGAGGCTCAGTTTTCCCATCTAGTACATGGCATTAGACCAGCACAGTGCCTGGCACATCACAGATATTCAAGTAATGATCCTGGAAGGGAGGGAGGGGTTCTCAAGCACTGCCTCAGAATCAAATTAAAATAAATATAACCTCTCCTCACCATGTTCACTTTCTAAAGCCCCAAGATCCTAATCTAAGCCCCCTCAAGAAGGGGTGAGGGCACTGCCCTGGGAATAGTAGCTCCATGGGCCCTTCGGTAAGTTGGAGAGGGAGGAAGTACCCCAGATCAGAAACTACTTATGGGAAGAATGAATTATGGATGCAGAGTCCCTCCCTCCCCAGTTAGTGCAACAGGGCTCAAAGCTTCTTCCAAGCCCTCCTTTACCCCCAGGTTACGCAGTATTGCCCACAGCCCCAAACTTCAGCCTTCCCTGCCCCTGTCCCCTGCCCTCCCTCTTACTAATGAGCCAAATCAGAGCTATTTCTTGACGAGTCCTTGGTCACCAGGAAAGCAATGACCTTGCTTTCTAATGCTCAAGGACATTCCTATTTAGGAGGACTGCCTCTCACATCTTGCCTCCAGAAGCATCCTTCCTCCAAGAATCAGCCCAGCAGAAAGAGGCAGGGGTCTCATCTTTTACATCATTGCCCTTCTTTCCATCCTTTTGGGTCCCACATTTCCTCAAACAATGATGCATGCATCTTCCTCTTCCTCTCAACATTAGGAGACATGAACAAAAATTAGGAGTGTCTGAAGATTCACAGCCTTTTCCTCCCTCCCTCCTCTTCCCTTCAGTTACAAGAAAGTCTGGTGTTGCCAGCTGGACATCCTCCTCTTTCTCTCTCCATCTCCCTTCCCACTTTTTGTACACACTGGGGGCATGAGTAGGGGAAGAAGATGTGTAGAAGATTCACATTGCAAAGGAAAAGGGAAGAAAAAATTTAAATCGAAAAAGAAAAAAGAAAAACAGATCTAAAGTGATTGGCAATCACTTTAAACACAAGCAAAATTGATAAGATGAAAAGAAGAAATGTGTAGGTTTAGGAAGTTTGGGCTTAAGAGTTGGGGAGTAGAAAAGGTAGTTTCAGGGATTAGCTGTGTCATGTGTAGGATTACTTGAGAGTGGCAGAGAGAGAGACAGAGGAGGAATATGCTGCATTAAGAATATACCTCCTCTGTAGAATGAGTAAAGGTTTGAATTACTTTTCATGGCTTTATGACAGCTGCAATGTGTGTCACTGAATATGAATCAGTGCCAAGATAGCTCATGGACAGATCTCCTTATATATTGAGGACAATTACTTACTCCACAGTGGCCTTTTCCCCAGGCTGGTTCCTACATGTTTCTTCCCTGCCTCTGACCTATACAAGTACTTGTTTATGGATCCACTTCTCCTTCCCCAAAATATGAACATAAGTCACTTATGTCCTTGTCCCAGGCATCCTAGAGTTTTGCAAAATCCTCATTACTTGGGAATATGGGTGTTCCTTCTTCCTACTTTTGGAAACCCCTTTCCCTCCCATCCAATCCCAAATTCCTACCCTAGTAATTCAGCACTGGTAAAGTACGGAGGGATGGGAGATGCTGGTGACCAGGGCGGGGAAGGGAAGTAACTAAATTACTATTTCCTCAGTGTCAACATCAGTATCTGTAAATGGAAGACTCAGAAGACTGTTTTGTCTTTAAAGTGGGGATAAGCAAGGAGAAATGTTTCTCTGTAAAAGACTGGACCTCCCAGAAGCCACAGGTAGAAAAGGGGTTTGGGAAACATGCAAGAAGGTAGTGTTCCACTTGCGTGCTGCAAAGGCCTATTTTACAGCATTTCCTATCTGTGAAATTCTCAAACTCTCTTCCAATTCTTAGCCAGCAATGTCGATTAAGTGGATAACTTGAAGACAAGCAGTCCCACACAATTTCCATCAAAAGGCAATTTGCTGCTTTCATAACAGCAGGGATAGCTACTAGTAGTTAGAAAGGCAGAAGTGGCTCATCTATCTTTGGGGATAATT
The DNA here is from genome assembly GCA_003697995.1 of Taxidea taxus jeffersonii. Taxonomy (NCBI): domain Eukaryota; kingdom Metazoa; phylum Chordata; class Mammalia; order Carnivora; family Mustelidae; genus Taxidea; species Taxidea taxus. The sequence continues at coordinate 30,997 of RCUC01131385.1, forward strand.
TATATAACTTGGATGACGTGTAATTTAACACTCAAAAGGATGGTGATTTAATACCCCAGATTCTTTTACTAATGCTGCTTTGTTGTCATTAGGTGAGTTTCACTTCATTCTTCTTTGTTTTCATTTGAAGGGAAATCTGTTTTTATTTTATTTTTTTTAAAGATTTTATTTATTTATTTGACAGAGATCACAAGTAGGCAGAGAGGCAGGCAGAGAGAGAGGAAGGGAAGCAGGCTCCTCGGTGATGCAGGGCTTGATCCCAGGACCCTGAGATCCTGACCCGAGCTGAAGGCAGAGGCTTTAACCCACTGAGCCACCCAGGCGCCCGGGAAACCTGTTTTTAAAAAAATAGCTTAAACCGTCATTTTTTCAACTGTGGACACAGAATAAGAACCCCAAGGTCAAACATCTGACCTTGAACCCCAAAGTTAAGTCTCTGTGCTCTCAGTAAAAGAATAAAGATCTGTGAATGTGAAACAACAAAGTGGGTCCAAACAGTTCCTAGGAGATGAGTATGGGAAGATGGGTTTTCAGATTGTTTGCTTACAACATACAGATATGAGATGCAAATAATTTCCTCCCTGCAATTCTCTGAGAAAAAACTGCCATGGCAGTCAGCTTCTCATGAAGATCATTACTCTTAAAAAGAACCCCATCAATTCCCATTTCAGAAAACCCTCCACCCCAACACTAAACTATCCTTCCTCTTTTGAAATGTCCCCAAACTGCTCACTTGTCCCTTGCAGCCAACTAAGACTGTCAAATGTACCATAGGGTACCAAATGTGCCCAATGTGTCATAGGGCACCTGCCAGTCAGATGTTGCCTTGGTGTTTCCTCTTTTTACTTTATAAAACTTACTTTCCTGGGGCACCTGGGTGGCTCAGTCGGTGGAGTGTCTGGCTCTTGGTTTTGAGTTAGTTCTCAATCTCATGGGCTGTGGCATTCGGCCCCAAGTGAGGCTCCACACTCAGTGGGAAGTCTGCTTGAAGATTCTCTCCCTCTGCCCCCCGCCACTTCTCTCTCTCTCTCCAATAAATAAACCTTCTTAAAAAAGAATTTACTTTCCTTCATAATATCTTTGAACTCCTGCTGACAGAAGGTGGGTGTCCTTGCTGTAAGTTTATGAAAAAAACAAACAAACAAACAAAACCCAGCCTTTGTTAATTTGTTACTTCAGACTTAGTTTTCAGAAGACCATAGTATTCCCAAATACTGACAAGTAATAGAAAGTTCAGTGTGACTTTTTGATTTGCCCAAAGCCACAGAGGAAAGCTGGAATTTGGACCCAGGTCTATTGGCCTCCAAGGTTATACATTTTTCCTTAACCCTCCCCACTTCCCCACCTTGGTGTGTACAACTTCACCTTCTGCAAACACTTTGCAGAAACACTTTGAGAGAGGGGAGGTCCAGAGGGAGGTAGTTCTGGTACCTGGGGCTCAAACAAGCAAGTGATGAACAAAACCTCCAACAAAAACATGGGCTCACAGCATGTGTTCATCTTACTGGCAAACCACGGCCAGCAATGCTAAGTACATGGGCCTGGCCTGCTCTTCTATGCATTAGACAGTTTGAATCATCGAGGCTGCACATGATGCAGTTTAACTCGATTTCACCTGTGACCCAATACTGAGGTAACATGCAAAGGGAGATGGGACAGGGTTTGGTTTGTCCAGTGGATAGCCTTGAAGGCCCTAGAGCTAATGCTGTCTCAGTCTTCCAAGGAGGATCCCCTAAACTATCAGTGCTTCTCATAGGTATTACCTAAGAATCATGTAAAAATGCCAGCTCTGGGTTTGAGACCCACATGTCTGACAAAGTGCCCAAGTGAAGCCAGTGTTGCCTATAAGGGCCTACTTAGCCAGAGGGAGCCATTTTGTTGTTTGTGCAGTAAACTCAGATTGACCCTGCCCCTCCCAGAGGAATTTACTTAAAAACAAGTCCGGGAAACCAGTCCCAGGTAGCAAAGCCCAGATACAAAGGCGGCTCAAGCCAGGTGGAGACATCCAATCAGTGGGGTGCGCATATATCTACTAGGGTAAATTGAAATCTCATTGGCCACCCGTGTGTGACTCAGCATGACTGTGCAGTTTTTGCTGTGTTGCAATCTCATTGGCCACCTGTGTGTGGCCAGGCTCAACCACATGGCTTTTCCTCTATAAAAGTTAGTCTGTGAGGCTGAGAGGGGTCGCCTCTTTGTAAGAGACAGCCCCAACTGGTCGGTTTGATTCTCAATGCTTAGCACGAAATAAAGCTTTGCTTGCTTGACTTTTGCTTTGTATCAGTCTCGCTCCTTTGATTACGGACCTTTCATTGCCAACCTGAGGTATCAAGCAACCCTTCTCAGTCCTGGCTGCAGGGTCATGAGATAGGAGAACCATCTGGGATCTTTTTAAACACTGAAGCCCAGGTCCCAGGCCCAAAGTTTCTGAATTAATTAGTTGTGAGATGGGGCTTGGGCATAGCTACCAACATTCTAGAATCCCCTCAGCAGCCAGGCATGAGAAGCACTGGGCAAGAGCCTCAAGGTAATTAATTCTAGCAAGTCTCACTCAGCTATGAAAGGATGAGATGGCTGCACCAAAAATGGGAAACTTCATGAGTGGTACCTTTTTTCAGTTTAAGGCAGCCTTTCTTTTCAGTAACTCTATACTGTTTAAATGTTTGTGTATTAGTGACAATATTTTAACATATGTTTCTTCATCATGAAGCTGGTTTCTCTCCACACCCCCACAGCCATTAAGATTAAGACATAAGGCAAGTCAGGGAAGATGGTTGGCTAGGGACAAACAGTGAACTGTGCTGGGAGTGGGGTGGGGGAAGTGAGGAAAGACAAGAAGGACAGGAGAAGCCCTGCAGTTGTGAGAGAAGACATATTGGTGGAGAGTGAGCAAGTGATGGGATAGGAATCCACCTGTACCCAACTGTGTCAAGAGAAAAGACCAAAAGCATAGGTCGGGGTGAACCTTCACAGCAGTACCAACAGGATGCCCAGTAATGACAGAGACAAGGGACACCCCTACAGAGGTACAGAAACCCAGAGGTCCATGCAGAGACTAGCACTTGAGTCCAGCTTCTTTCTCTGAAAGCTTCCTCCTTTTTTCTTTTTCATATTTGAGCTGGATTTTTTTTTAATTTACTTGAGAGAGAGAGAACTAGATAGAGAGAGAGAGAACATAGCAGAGGGAGATGTAGAGAGAGAAGGAGAAGGAAGGAGCTGAGCAGGGAACCCAATGTGGGACTCAATCCCAGGACCCTGGGATCATGACCTAAGCTGAAGGCAGATGCTTAACTGATTCATCCACCCAGGTGTCCTGAAAACTTCCTTCTGTATGTAGACATCATCTTAACTGAGACAAGGCAGAAGAGAGAAATTTACAAGATTGATGTAGATCATTTACTCAAAGGAGACATTTTCGTGTCTCTGTTAAATGGCAAATTTAAGTTTCCTTGGCTGCTCCCCCACCACCATCAGCAAGAAGAAGGCAGGTTTGTTCCCAGAACAATCATAGGGAATGAAAGATACTGTTCTTTTGAGCATGATTCAGTTGTTTTCAGTGAGTTGTTGACCCCATATACCCAAGTCATTCTAAGCAGAGAGAGCTTGTTTGTTTGTATGTTGTTGTTTCTTTAAAGTAGCTTAAGAGGAAGAGAACTTTGAGTGATCCATGTTTCCTCTATGGGACCTCAAAGGAAGATCTTTCTAGCAAGAAAAATACAGGCAATTATTGTAGTATATGCTGAGTTCTACATCCAAGTAAGGCTTACCCCATACCAAAATGTTCTTTTAAATCTAACCAGTTAGAGAAAGTGGTTACTCAACTCTCTGTGAAATTGGTAGAAAAGGATTATTATGTCACTTAATAACCAAATCAAGTATCATAAAGAAGTTCTTTTCAGATTTTCCATGGCTTCTCAGGCACTATTTGGTGTTTATCTCCTCCCTCCCCAGCCAACTTGCCCAGTCACTTTCTAGGCCTCCAACCAACCCAAAATACAACCATGAAGGGGGACTTCTCAAAAGACACAGGCTCTTTAGCATATACATGGAGGCTGTATTGAAAGACCACAAGTCTAAGCCATAGAAATATTCAAGTGTTCTCTTGTATTAAGCATGTCCTTTTATTTTCTGTATTCTGGTGCTTCGACATCTGGGGCCTTGCTGACCCTGAACAGACTGCCCCTCCAAGAGCTAACTAATTCCTAAAGATGATAAATAATTCATCTGTGAGCATGCCTTCTGTATGCAACCAACCAATCCAGAGCCCACAGCTCCAAATACTTCCTCTGTTGGGCCCTCACACCCAGGGCTACTCTTCAATCCCTGCCCTAATCTCCCCAGGGCCAAACACCAGACAAGTCCTATGCCCCAGAGCCCTCTGAAATTATCCAAATTAGCCAATCCTAACCCTGCTTACCTGCCTTCCCTGTTCCTTCCTGTGGAAATGAAAAAAAAGGTTCTTGCCCATGTTTTACCCTTACTCTCTCTGCCTCCTATTGACCCTGGTGCTTCCCTATGGGGCCGTGTGGGGTTTTCCATACCTCCTGTTCCTAGGGAACTGTGCATAATTTCTCTCTTCATGACTATCATTTCTGTGTCTGTGTGTCTTACCACACCTGAATAAAACAATCCTGTATACACTTAAAACACTTGTGTTAATAGTCCAACCCCAGGCCAGACCAGGAAGGGCCATCTGCCTCATTTCTTCTTGAAGAATGAATGGCCTCTCTATCTCCACCCCAACCCCAACCCCTGGGGAGAATACAAAATGCAACTGGATAGCTGATGGCCTGGGAGAGAGAATAAAAAGAGTTAAGAAATGATAGAACTTAAGAGGGGAGACAAGAAATCCAGGCAAGAGAAATAGCTGGGTGAGTGGATACTGAGAGGCAACTCAGAAAAGCAAAGAATTTTTTGGCCCTATCCTTTGTGTTCCTTATACAGATTTGATCCTGGGCTAGAAAAAAATCCCCCTCACCCCTTCTACTACTACCACCACCTGGACTGCACACCATCAAAAGTACTTCTTACCCTGCCAAAGATCAAAAGCAAAAGGGGTTAGTCACTTCATTATCACTCCAATGGCTCTCCAAGTCCTCTGATATTTCCTTGTGAATTCCTCTGCCTGCTCACCACAAGGCTAAAGAATAATCTGGTTAAGTGGTATTCTCCTGTGGAATTTTACCATTTGTTTACAAGGCACTTTGTTTCCATCCCCTCCCTGGATTCTCCCAACAATCCTGAGAGGTCAGCAGGAATTAATTTTTTAATAAAATCCCTCTCTATTCATCAACCTCTCAATTTCACAGGCAAACTCAGCAAAATGTCATGATCAGAACACTGAATGCCAATGGGATTCAAACCTCTTGAGGCCATTTCTACCAGTCCTCACAAGTTTCCCTCTGGATAGTCAAACAGGGCTCCCTTCAAGAGGAGCTGAACCCTGACATGAAACTTGAGACAAGGGAAATTGTTCTAATACCACTTATGTCTCCAATACTTAGATGAGGACCACGTGCCAAAAGCATCCATATTTTACTAATTCATTCACTGGGGAAAAACTCAGATGTAAGAGGTTCAGGAAGTAGATGTGGAAAAATGTATTCAGAATCTCACTACAGCTGAAGCCATAATTAGGAGCCTTGTACTTGCCAGCTCCTAAGTGCTAATCTTTAAGATGGTACAGATAGTCAGGAAAACTAATTAAAAAAAAAAACGAATAAATCCCTATTAGCCCTATGCTTCTCCCATGAAAATGCGATTTAAAAAAATTACAAATTGAATGATAACTTACAGATACACCTTGCTTTGTACAACAGAATTTTTCCTTTAAATGTGTGAGCTGACTGCACTTCTATGAGTCTGATTGCATTTGATTAGAAAGGATATGGGGAAGGGAGAGAGGGTGGGGTTTAAATTTTTATTTATTTATTTGACAGACAGAGACCACAAGTAGACAGAGAGGCAGGCAGAGAGAGGAAGGGAAGCAGGCTCCCTGCTGAGCAGAGAGCCCGATGCGGGGCTCGATCCCAGGACCCTGGAATCATGACCTGAGCCGAAGGCAGAGGCTTTAACCACTGAGCCACCCAGGTGCCCCGAGGGTGGGGTTTAATATTTTAAAAACACATAGATCTCTTTTATAACTGGAAGAATAATTACCTTACAAAAACAGTTATCTTCTAACTTAAATACTGTGTAAATGTATGATTTTACATGTCCTATTTGCTTAAAGTGGGATATAGATAGATTTAGTTTGCAAAACACTTTATTTAAATTCCCTTAATTAGAAGACTTTTTATGTATGACAGCATGGTTTCATATATAACTGCTGGTGCCTGCACCTACTGTGGGATCTGAATGTCCTTTTCTATCTCCAGTTTTGGTATGAACTAGTTGTATGACTTCAAGCAAATTATTAATCTTGATACAACTTGATTCCTTTTTTTTTCTTCTTAAAGATTTATTTATTTGAGAGTGAGAGAATGAACAGGAGGGACAGAGGAAGAGGGAGAGAGAATCTCAAGCAGACTCCATGAGAGTCCCATGCAGGACTCAATCCCAGGACCCTGAGATCATGACCTCATGAGTTGGACACTTAACTGATTGTGCCACCCAGGCATCCTTTTTTGTAAAATAAGAAGTTTGGAATAAGTTTTTATCCACTGATTTTTCTATATATACACTCACTGGCTTAACTATTGTATTTAACATATATCAAGATGTTAAAATATGTCAAGATGAGTTTTCTAAGAACAATTTTTATATTTTTCCCCCCTGTGGCTTTAATGCTATTAAATTCAAGCCTGCTTAATGTTTCCATTAGACTGTGATTTTGCAAGATGTTTTGTTTCCAGCCTTGTTTATTCCTGTGAAACAAGGAATATTATTTGAAAAAAAAAAAAAAACTATGTACTGCTACCCAATGGATAATCATTACATTTATTATTTTGAATTTCTATTGAATTTCTATGTGTTTATTATACCATATTCAGTAAATTACCAAATGTTCTCTTCTAGATAGCTACTATTATGTCAGACATTTGCTTGTAAGATTTACTTTTTGTCATTATTTATTTTTTAATCATAGTTATGCTCTGCCATAAATGAGAGAAGACAGACGCATCATTTCCACAGCTCTGACCCAAAAAAAGGGGGGGGGTGTATTCAGAGTAAACAAACAATGTAACACATACTCATTGTTTTTCCTTTAAAACAAACAGGGCTAGAATCAGGGCTGCTGTGCATGGTTGTATAGGTTGTATACTGCATAGCTCTCAGGTACACCATTAACATGTGAATGGCACTCTTGGCGTTGTGTTGTATACAACCTGCTGAGTCGTATGCAGAGGACCTTGCTAAAATATAGGCATGACTTAGACCAGTCAGCATATTTCCAGGGGAAAATGCAATTCTAATACTCTGTACAATACTATGGGTTTTATACTAGATGAGCTATAAGCAGAGATAAGATAAATCAGAGTCAACTATACAGTGTCCATGATGGGTATGTTTCTCTTTATTTTAAATTCCTTCCATTTAAGGATATACCTGCTTTCTCCATTTTCTCATTATCTACAAAACTCCCTGCAGTACAGCTTCTGTTGATTCAGCTTACTAATCCAACTTAGTATGCCCTCCCAGAGTATACCAGTGACATGATATGAACCTAATTTTTAAGACCTCATTTTCTTTGGATTCTCAACAGCTTTTAATTGTGCTGGCCACCTTCCTTTCTGTATGACCTTTCCTGCTCAAATGGTTTCTTCCTTTTGGTTCAAAGATGGATGGTGAACATCCTACCAGAAGGGGCATCCTGTATATATGAAACCTGTGTTTTGTTAGAAAAGTTGGAACTACATCCCAGGCAAGAAAAAGAAATCACCTGTATATCCCCATCTTGAGAGAGGTATGGGTCATGAGGGAGGAAAGAAGGGATGTAGTATTAGTACCATACTCTGGCCTGGGACTCCAGTTTCTGCCCTGGCCCTATTGGGTGGCGTTATGTGCAACTTAGAGACTCTTGTCACCAAAAGTAGAGCACTCAGGATTCACCCTTCCAGGACTTCAATGTTCCATGAATGAGTGTGATTCTAGAAGTTCACTTCTCAAGGAGCTACTGAAAAACAATTTGCTCCAGGACCAGCCATAGGAGAAGACCAGCCTCTACCAGTGTGGTCTAAGCCCTAATGACAGGATAGCTTTACCTGCATAGATGGGGTCCCCCCCTCTCTGTAGCCAAGGACCCCACTCTACCCCTGAGTTTCAACCACAGAAGAAAACTAGAATCCCTCTACCCAGTGTCTCAAAACAGCTGGGATGACCACTGTAGCTCAAACCACCACAACCTCTCTCTCCTGAGACATCAGGAACTGAAGCATATCAACCGTGGGACCACTGTGGGAGCTGGGGCTTCACCTAGCTTCTGTTATTTACACATAACTCTCTAAGATAAGCATCCACTTATTCATAGTCAGAAAATGAGGTAGGGCTGAGCCAGACTGGACATCCTCAGTCTCAGAGCCTCAACTCTCATAAGCACTAGGGAACTCTGATCACTAATAGGGAAAGGATAAAGCCTCCACAGGGAATAATCTGGATTTGGAGAACTTTATTTTAAAAAGATAAGAATGTGAAGAGGGTCTCAAATATTCTTTTTTTTGGGGGGGGGGAAACAGAGCACATTATTCATAACATCCAAGTGTAGAGGCACCCCAGTCATAATGTGAAACATTGATGGTCCTTCTCCTTCCACTAACTAACTGCTCATGTGCTCTTTCACTGTTTTTTCTTTCTCATACCCGTTCCAGATATCCCCTAAGATTTAGGCTAAGGTCAAATGTCCACCCCATGCTATTCTCTCTCAAATATCTTTTTCTTATGAACTTTCACAACTTCAGCATCCTCCTAAAGCAATAGTTGGAAAAGCCCTTGATTTGGAGACAGTTAAAAAGAAGCAATCCTGAAGATGTCCTTGCTTGGCCAGCCCAAACCAAAGGCAGACTGCTCATGCAAAAGATCACAATAAAGGTAAACCCACACACCAAGAAAAGAGAGGAGCCCATCTGTGGATAATCAGAGGACTGGCTGACCAGAAAGAACCAGAAATGGTTTGGAAACCATAGCCAGAGAGATAAAGATGGTTTTGTTGTTTTGAAAAACAAGCTAAGCCTTACTAATAAGCAGGGACAGGCACAGAGTTCCACTCACTAATAGTCCAAAAAGAAAGATTCCCTCCAGAAAGAACAATCTTCCAAGTTTTAGAAATTAAAGACAAATTAATACTCTTACAAATCACAAAGAAGAAAGAAAGGATAATGTTTAAAGCAGAGAGAGGAAGAGCTATATCAAACATTGTCTCAAGTGAGGAGAAAATGAGACCTGGGGAGAACATCTACAATCAGAAAATTGGGGAGATCACAATGCACACCAACCCATCTGACACTTCCTTCCAAAAGAAAGAGCATATTCCAAGACCTCGTGCCTGAAACAATTTGGCAACAAATTCTTGATTTACAAAGATGGCTTCAAAAAGCAATGGAAAATTGAAAACAGATGAGAGCCATTCAGAGGAGAAATGTATTAGAGTATAGACCAAGGTCTGGTTAATTACATGAAGCAAATCAAGGAGACAAAAATTATAAGAGATTATGAAGCTGAACAATATAATAAGTAATGCTGTAAGAGGCATACAGGAAGACTTTAATGATAACTAAAAGCATTTTCACCTATATCCTGGGAACTTGTACAAAAAATGGGTCATATTGTAGGAGATCAGAATATGCCACCCAAAACATTCCACTTTAACATACAGATTATTAGGGGCTTAAGGCAACTGAGAAGAAGCAGACAAAAGAAAAGCCCTCTGCCTTTCCCCTCTTTGCTAGGAAGGAAAGACAATTCTTAATCACTAAAGATGACTTTAAACTCATCAGCTCAGAGATAGCATCAGAGAAATCTACATAACAAACTTTACTAAACTGACCTTTATTTTCCACTAGTTTCCCCTGTATTTACCTTTCCACAGTTTGCTGCCCCTGAAGTCATAAATTCCTTTTGTCTTGTCCCTTCTCTACAAATTTATTGTCCTTTGTGAAGATAACATATAATCCTGAAGTTCTTAAAAAGGAAATGTATTTATTTGAGAGAGAGAGAGAGAGGAGTGAGAGCGATCACATGGCAAGAGGGGCAGAGGGAGAGATTCTTCAAGTATACTCCCCACTGAGTGCAGAGCCTGACATGAGGCTCAATCCCATGGGGCTTCACCTAGCTTCTGAGATCATAACTGAGATCAATGATCTCAGTTGATCTCAAAAACCTGACAGGAAATGAAGAGTCGAATGTTTAACCCATTGAGCTACACAGACACCCTTATAAGCCTGAAGTTCTAACTATCCTTCTAAGTTACTCATCACTAAGTTTTTCCCATGTGTATATACTTTGCAAGTGTTAAAAAATTTTTGTTTGTTTTTCTCTTATTAACCTGTCTTTTGTCAGTCTAATATGTAGGATCCCAGGCAGAGAATCTAGAAGGGTAGAAGGAAAAGTGTTTCCTCCCCTACAATATTCTGACATGTAATGTGTATTTAATAAAAACAAAAAGTCAAAATTTTAGCTGCCACATTCTCCCATTATAGTGCAATAAAACTGGATTTCATTAAAGCATTAAAATATGCCTAATTCCTTGAACATTAAAAAAGAAGATGGAAAGTTCTTAGACAGTATGTGTACTCTTTCCCCTCACCTTATAGTCTATGCTCAAATATTTATAATCTGCTAAATCCTATTCCAAATATCCTGATTCCTTCCTGATCCCTTCTCTTAAGCCAATTGAATTAACTATTTTTAGCACCAGGCCCTTAAAAAAAGAGGCCTATTTCTCAAAGCCTCTTAGGAAATATTGGCACCAATCATCTGTCCATCCTATGTCCCCCAACTTGGGTCCAAGCTTTCTCTCTGAAATGAAATAGCAAGTGGTAGGGTCTCTTCCTGGGCCATAGCCAGATCCCCTAGCCTCAGTGACTTATTTGAGAGACCGAAAGCTGAGACAGGTCACCAAAAATGTATAAGGTTATTTTGCTTACTTCTCAAAGTACTTTAAGCACAGGAAACACGATCTTACTTCCCTGGAGAAGCACTAGCTCTTGTAAGCTCGGGTTTTGTGCTTGCTGTTTCCTGCCTGGAATAGTCCACCTTTGTGTTTCCTTGTCACCTGGCCAAACCTCACTTGGTTTTCTGGTCTCAGATTAGGCATCCCTTTCCTCTGGGAGTTTTTCCTTGACTCTCTAAGACTGGGTTAGATAACCCCACTTGATTTTCCTTCATGCCTCTACCTATCAATATTTTAACACTATACGCACTGCTCTGTTCTTGGTCACACCTATATGGCCCTTTGACTGTAAGATCCTTGAGGGCAGGTAATGCCCTTAAGATATCACCTTCTTTAATACTGCCAATGCCTAGCACAGTGCTGGCACAGAGAAAAAACACAATAAGACTTCTGTTGAAAAAATATGTAATGTGGGTCCAATATTACCATAATATCCTGAAGTAAGTTCTAGCTGGGTTGAAAGATTTCAGCAATTAAGAACTGAAATAAAATTAAAGAAAGCATTTGGAATCTCTGTAGAAAAACTATTCTAAATACTGAAAATAATGAAGTTGACATCAGAGAAAAGATGGATATCTTTGTAAATATAAAAATGAAAACAAAATATGGTAAAATCTATATAAATAAGTAAGAATACAACAGAAGAAATGTGATTTACATAACTAAAGCTTAACATTCAGCATACATAAATAATATGATGCAAATATATATAAAACCATATTCTTTAATTGGAAAAGAGAGATATATGTTAAAGTGTGCAAGTTTTAAAAAATCACTGCTTCAGTAACAATTCAAGAAATGGAGATTTTAAAAGTCTGCAGGTTATGTTATATAGCTATTAAAATAAATACAAATAATAAACCCCAATATTGATAATTTGGTGTGAATTTACAGTTATTACTGTTGACATTATAGATTACTTCAGTCTGGAGAGCAATCTGGCAAGAAGAGAAAAAGAACTAGAATATGATTATACATGATACTTAACAACTTCACTTTCAGGGGTACATCCTGAAGAATTAATCTAAAAGTAAGCCAAAGATGAGCTGTGTAAAGAAGTTCGTAGCTAGGCTACTTAGAGAGTATGAAACTGGAAACAATCTAAGTGCCACTTGATAGAATTATGGAATATTACTGCAATGAGCATCTATCAGGATAGCATTAATATAACTGTGTCCTGACATGAGAACCTGATGCAAAGTTATAAAAATGCAAAATTTAAAACTTGTACACAGTGGTTGCTGCCACACAAAGGTCAGAAGGGAATTCAGAGATACTACATCCTGTTTAGCTTTTAATATTCCCCAGCTTCATTTATTGGTAAAATTGCTTACTCCCTACCTCAGGTATTTAAGAGGGAAAAAAAGAAGGGTTTTAAAAAGGAATATATCTGTATAGACATTTAACTGATATGAACGTACATAAAGCTGATTTCTGGCCATTATGATTATAATCATTATTACTTAATGTACCAAGGCCAGAATTGTTTTATTAAGTAAAATCCAACTAATTAAGAGGGAAAAAAAGGGTGGGTGCAACAACACATCCTCCATCACACATTCTTTCCCAACCACACTGCACACATGTCCCTTCTCCCTTCATTCCCTGACCAGTGTCTACCACACCCCTCTTCTCACTATTCTTTCTGCTGCTGGTTTATAGTTAACTAAGATTAGTTCAAAATTTGTAGGAATTATTAGGCCTTGATCTCTTTGGAGTAATGATACTTTTTTAGTCTAAGAAGACAACACCAAGAATGACTTGAGGTTACAAGGAGAACTGCAGAGACTTACAAAAGAGACAGAGAGGGATGAGGAAAATGGCTGCCCAAGAAGCCATGTTCCAGGCTTAAGAACCAATTGAGCCCTAATGGTTCCTTACCTCAGACAAGATCCTTAGTCTCTCTGAACTTTAACTTCCTCGGGTTTCACATGGTAGAGTTGAACTACATGATTTCTCAGGTCCTTTCCTTCAATTTTATTCTTCTTAGGAAGGTGTGGAGTGTGGTCTGTTAATGCGGCTAACCCATAGTCAAGGATGCATAATTTCTCTAAACTTTATTTCCCCTCTTTTGCCTTTCTCTCAATTCCTAAGGCAATTCTTCTGTTCATTATCTCAATTTCTTCCTAAAGCTGTTGATATTACATTTTTCTATGGCCATATTTTCATTTTTCTTAGAGCCCTCTGAAGCCTTTTTTTAAAAAATAAGCCTTATTTTAAGAAGAGTTTTAGATTTATAGACTCTGAAGCACTTTGAGACATATAAAAACAGAAAGAGGGGTTTTTTAAAAACCCATATAAAACACAAAATAGTCATAACTTTTGTTAAAATAGTATTTTGCTAAAATAGTATTTGTAAATACTAAAATATTCCCACATTTTCTTTTGCTAGAAAAATAATGGAGATAAATCAGCTATTAATTAGGAATATATCATTTTGATTCCTAGCCAGTCTCTGGGCATAGTTAAGTAGCTAAACTGTTTCTTCTCTTCTCTCTCTCTCTCTCTCTCTTTTTTTTTTTAAAATAGCATTGCTCCCTTTTATGAGACAGAAAAATGGCAGAAAGCTAAGCTTTTTGAAATGTCATCATTTATAAATTTAATGCAAAATATTTAAATAGCAGCAAACATTTTAAAATGTACATGATGAAATTAATTTTTTTAAAATATTGACTTTTGTGAAAGAAGAGCCAATTATTCACCAGTTGTATCTCTATTAGATACTCCTATAGTACCTTACTGCAGTGCAGAAGTTTCTAGAGATAGCCACTTTGCATAGTTTATATTTCTTAAAACTATTAGGGAGTGACTACTTAGAGAAATAGCTTAAGACTTAGGGACTCACTTGAGACAACAAGGAAATCTTGAAAAGACTGATAAAGTGGAGTTTTATACATAAACCAGAGAAAGATCAAATGGTATAAACATTTAAGTTTATCTGATTGTGGGTTGTAGCCTTCAATGACAGAGGGAATTTGTCTCTGGTTGTCACAGTATTTGCTTCCCAACAATAAGGTTAAATTCCTGAGAACTCCTTTTGAGTAAGGGAATTCAAACAAGAGAATTCATGTTTGAGAAATTTGTAAAAAAAATAGAAATAGAGCAATAGGGTAGAAGTGACCCAGTGGAAGTTTTTATGAATAGTCCGGCTATGCTTGAAATAAGGTATTAAAATAGGTAGATCATAGAGGATTTTCGGAGCAGTAAGATTACTCTATATGATACTCTAAGTGGTGAATATATATCACTATTTATCTGTCCAGATGCATAGAATATACAACACCAAGAAGGAAAACTAATGTAAATTATGGACTTCAAGTGATAAACTATGGACAAAGTAAGTTCATCAATCATAAAAATGTACCACTCTGGTGGTGGGAGGGAGGGTAGTGTTGGTGTGGGGGAGGATATGCATGTGTGGATGCAGAGTGCATATGGGAAATCTCTGTATCTTCTGCTCAGTTTTGCTGTGAACCTAAAACTACTCTAAAATACAGTCTATATTTTAAATCCACTAAAACCAAAAAAATATGAATAATACTACACAAACACTAACTTACTAACAGTAATACTGTATTACTAATTTCCATGTACTATTCCTTACTAAAAATTTTTTTGCTTACTTTTCTTGGAGCTTCAGTGGGATGTTTATAAATTCACTTTGTTTCGTTGTATAAATTTGCATAATAATGGGGATTATGACTCAGAGTTCCTACATCCTGCTTCAAGGAAACTGCTTCATTCCCCCAGGCCCAGAATAACCTGGCTATTCTATAAGACATTATGGATAACCTATTTGTTGGGTATCTCTCAACAATGTAGAGTTAGCTCTATCCATAATAAATAACCTCTTGTTAAAACACCTACTGCAATTCTCCTCCCCCTTCCCTTATACACCATTCAGCTCCTCTCTCCTCTGATGCTTTCCTGTGCAGTTTTGAAGTCTGCCTACACCATCCTTCAGCTCTTCCAAGGCCTTATTAAACAAATATCTACTTCTCCACTATCTACTTTTACCAGCTTTCTATGACTGTTCCCCAGTTTACTCATTTTCTAAGTATCCCCAACAAGGACATATCAGCTTCTTGCCTATCTTCCAACATTCTTGCTTTTTCTGGCTGTGCTCCTACCTTTCTAAATAATATAGTCCAAAGCCATTAAGTGGACCAAGCAAAGCAGGCATTGAGGGTAGGGTGCTGTCAGGGCCAACAGCAGTTGTTAGAGCCTCAATAGGATGGCAAGGGCTCCTACACAGGGTTGAAGAGTAATGATATAACCTGATGTGCAGTACTATTGCCTGAGTGGGATAAGGAGGGAGTCTATGTGGTGCGAGAAGGGCTGTGGCAGCCCAGAATTGGGTATTAGAACCTGAGAAGTACAGCATCTGCCTGGGGCAGGAGTGGGGAAAAGTGATGGTTATAGGAGATTAATTACATACAGGGAGAGTTAATCTAATTACTAAATATGTTAAGGATAATTAGAACCAAGTTTCTTCTTATTGGGTAAGAGAATTACAAATGTATGGGATTGAAATTGAAAATATTAGCTCAGGGACCCCTGGGTGGCTCAGTCATTAAGTGTCTGCCTTCGGCTCTGGTCATGATCCCTGGGTCCTGGGATAAAGCCCCAAATCGGGCTCCCTGCTCAGTGGGAGGCCTGCTTCTCTCTCTCCCACTCCCCCTGCTTGTGTTCCCTCTCTCACTATGTCTCTCTCTGTCAAATAAATAAATAAAATCTTAAAAAAAAAAGAAAAAATATTAGCTCATTTATTAGTTCATGAATATTGAACACATAGGTCTCAGTATAGAGATATAGGAATAAATACAGAAAAAAAGTATGTGTGTATGTGTGTGTGTGTATAGCAATGAGCAGATCTGGTTATCAAATCTTGGTTTTTAAATACCATTTTTCTTAAAAGGAACCAGTGTTCCTTGGAGAAATGTTGTATTTAGGGTTGAGGCAAGAACCCTAAATACCCTAAATCTTGTTCTTAGGGCAAGAACAAGATTGGCCTAGAACATCATATTAGACTGGAAAGCAAGGATGAGCTCAAAGAATAATAGGTACATATCAAAGGGAACAGGATCCAGCTTTAAGGTGTCTCACTGGCCAAATCTGAGACCATTTCAGCATCAAAATAAATAATGATGTTAGTAGATTATAATCCATTGAATACAACAAAATTCCATGATATATATAAATAAATAGGAAGGAAAAAAAAAACCTATTCCTCACAATATAATGCCACCTGATAAATGCAGAAATTATGATTGAATTAGAAAATTACCATATCAAGATGGAATCAGGATGGAGACAAACCATAAGAGACTCTTAATCTCACAAAATAAACTGAGAGTTGCAGGGGGTTGAGGGGGGCTAAGGATAGGATGGCTGGGCTATGGACATTGGGGAGGGTATGCATTATGGTGAGTGCTGTGAAACGTGTAAGCCTGATGATTCACAGACTTGTGCCCCTGGGACAAATAATACATTATATGTTACTAAATTAAAAAAAGAAAATCACCATATAATTATTATCGTAATAATAATTAATTGAACAAAAACCATCAAAGGATGCTTAGTGGATAACATTTTGAAAAACAGAATATTTCATAATCTCAAAGTACCTTTTCACAAAATTCTTATTAATTACAGAGAGAAAAAATAGTAACTTTATAGTGGAGAAGGCTGGCAAACAACATCAAGTGATCAAAGATAATATCACTGGTGACGGGTCAAATAAAAATCATGTATCACCTAATGGGATGCAATGAGATCACAGCATCATTTCTGTGACATTCCTGCCCACACACAACACTCCCTGCCAAATGTATAATCTGAATCTAATCAGAAGGAAACATCAGACAAACCTAATTTGAGGAGTATTCTGCAAAATAATTGTCCTGCAATCTTCCAAAGAGTCAAGTCATGTTGGTCAAGGAAAGAGTAGGAAGCTCCCAGACTGAGGGAGGTTAAATAGACATGACAGTAACTACAAGAGAAGATCTCAGACTGAATTCTTTGGTATGAAGGATATCCTTGAGATAATTGGTAAAACCTGAAGAGGGTCTGATGATTAGAGAGCAGTAATGAAAAATGTTAATTTCCTGATTTTGATGGTTCTGTTAGGGCTGTGTGAGAGAATGTCCTGATGTATGGCAAATATGTGCTAGAGTATTCCAGGGTGATGATACTAGGTCTTCACCTTATAAATAATCCAGCGTGGGTGGGGGGAGTGTTCTTTGTACTATTCTTGCAAGACTTCTGTAAGTTCAAAATGATTTCAAAATAAAAAGGAGAAATATGAAATGGGATGTGCTGGCTGGGGAATAACTGGCTGAGGGCAAAGAAACTGACAGTGACCAAGTTGAAAAATAAAGACTGTATTTATTGACAGTAGACTGGAGAGCCATAAGGAAAACTTGAATAAAAACTGAGACTCAGAGAAGACAAACAACAGGCAGCACTGAGAAGTCTGGTTTAACCCTATCCTGAGGCTGGAGCCCTCTGAAGCCTCCTCCTAGAAGCTCCACCTGGGAACGCTTGAACTTCCATGGCTGTTGGCCTCCCCACATTTAGGTTGGCAGAATCAGTAATTCCATTGTTCCACTTGCCTCTCCAGGTTCCTGCTTTCCCTTGGTTTACCATCTTGCCAGCTCTTTCAGTAAACTTCCAAGATTTGCTTTCCATAGGATGGTTTGTCCAAATAATCTAGATGATCTTATTCCATAAAGAGGAATCTTTGCTTTATTCTTTTCATAGCTTTTACCTCTTCCTAAAAAGTCTCTGTATTTCTTTACTTTCTGTCTCTCTGCACCAGACTGAAAACTGAGATGACAGGGCCCATCTGCCTTGCTCACTATTATCTCCCCTCCCAAGGAAAAAGCAAGCATGGCCACAAAGAACCTCTGTTGACAAGATCTGACAAATCCTCCAAAAGACTGGCCCAGGCACATTCTCCTCAAATTACCCTGAGACAGTAAGAGCACATCTATTCTTCAACATACCACTCCTGAAACCATTTTCAAGATCTGGCTCCCCTTCATATATACCTTATACCTTCTTCCTCCATCCAGTACATGCTAGGAATGGCTCCTCTTTGCTTGGAAAATTGCTGCTTATCTTTTAATAACCTGTTCAAATGTTACTTGCTCTATGAATCTTTCCCCTCATCCCTAGGCAGGGCCCCAGAGCCTCTTCTACCAATCTCTGCTATAGAGACCCTTACCATATTGTACTGAAATATATTGGTTATTTTTCTGGTCTTTTATTGTTATTGTTATTGTTTATGTTCCTAACTGTATCCCCAATACCTAGCACAGTGCCTAGAACATATTAGGAGACCTATAAATGTTGACAACGCCCTAGAACATTAGAGCAGATTAGTGCTCTCTGGTCAAACTTCTTTCAACTACCTGTTACTGAGTCTCAAATTGCCCAGAAACTAAGTAAAAATTCATCTAAAATATTAAAAATTAAAATATCCTCTTAGCCTTAAGATATTTTCATTCATTCATTTTTCACTGGGGCCCAAAAATCTGCATTTTGAACAAATCCCTGGTGATTCTGGAACAAATTTTGAGAAACACTGTTCTGGACCATTTTAAGCTTTCAGCCCACTCCTCCTTCACTCTAGTCTTGAGTGGTCCCCTCTCTAGTTAATCAGCCTCTATAAAACAAGGGACACATCCTACACAATTCTGCTTTACTGCTTTGGCATTTTGATGTAGATTGCCACTTTCTTAGTTGGATTTCCACAGAGACTTGAGGCCTCGATTGTTTTGTTGAACTCTAGTTTAGAATTTTATGTGATTTTATGCCATGCAAAAACTTATACTCATTTCGACTTCTAGTTCCCATACTTCACGGTTTCTAATCCCAACTCCAAATCAGTTATCTGAGATTCCCAGCTCTATCCTTACCCACATAATTTTTCATAATAAAACCACTGGGCCTCCTGGACCTTGAAGGCCCCTCTCTGCCCAGGGCTCCCAAAAGACTCTACCTAAGTTTTTCCTCATATGCACAGCTCTTCCTAAAAGGCTATGCTAGGAAGCAAGATGAATGCAAGCTTTGAAGAAAACATCACTTCTTTCCAGTTACAAAATTGACTTTTTTGTTTCATTTGATGCTGGTTTAAGGGACTGAAATATCTAAATTCTCAAGCTTCATTAACCACTATCCCATCAAATGTCATGTCAAGTGCAGAGCAGACCCGAGGCTCTTCTGCTTCCTGGGCTGTGACACATTTTATCTTCATCCCCCTTGATAAACCCTATTAAATTTTTTTCCTTATCTGGTTCCCCCAGGAACATGAGTGAGTTAAATCTGGCCTGTTTATCCAATATCAAGATGGCTCCAATATCAAGATGGCACTCCTAAGAGTAATTCTCAGGCCCCATTGAGTGTCAGTAAGTGATGTGATCTGATCTACATTATCATGTCCAGACTGTAGAACCTTAAAGAAACCTGAATCATTATCATATTATGTTATAAGAGTTTTCAACTTGCAAAAAACCAGGATTATTCACAGGAGTAACAAACCCAAATGTCCACAGGAGCAAGGAGGGTAATATAAATGTGTGAATCTAGTACATGTAAGAAAGTAAGGTTTGGTGGGTATTGTAGGAAAATGAGAATAGATTTCTCCAAAAGGTATTCAAATTGAAAAAGAAAATTGCTAAAAGTCCATAAAAAATAAAATCTGCTGGCCTGCCACCCCACCTAAAAAGATATACTTCATCCACACTTGATAATTTTTTTTAACTAGATATTTTAGTTAGGTTCTAGGTTAAGCTACTGTAACAAAGAAACTTGAAACTTTGGTGGGTCAAATAACACAGAAGTTTACTTCTCTAAGAGACCAGAAATAAGTGGATAGTCTGGGCCTATGAGCTCTGCTCCATGAGTACTCCCAGGTATCCAATGTGGGAGAGCAGTTCAGCCATCCTACATACATGTGTCCATGTGTGTTTCAAAGTGTCTGTTCCATATACCACCACTTCCCAAGAGGCAAGAGAAAGAGGGGAAGCAGATTCATTTTAAGAACATATCCCAAAAGTTGTACACATCACTTCCACTCAATTACACTGTCTCTCCTGGGGCTCCCATGAACACTGCTAACTTAAACTCAAGTTAAGTTTCCATAAACCTAAATTGTTTCCTACTCTTTAAAAATTGTGTTTATTGGGAAATCAAGTCTGAACCAATCAGTTTTTAATATTTGGCATTTAATTCTGCACCAAACTCACTCTATATGACTGAAGAGAACTCTTACAAATTCACATTAGTACAGTTGTTGAAAAGCAAGATTAACGTAAAGAAGACTGGATAGTAATGAGCCTTAAGAGCCTCATTTAAGGGTGCCTGGGTGGCTCAGTGGGTTAAGTCTCTGCCTTCGGCTTAGGTCATGATCTCAGGGTCCTGGGATCAAGCCCCACATTGGGCTCTCTGCTCAGCGGGGAGCCTGCTTCCCCCTCTCTCTCTTCCTGCCTCTCTGCCTACTTGTGATCTCTCTCTCTGTGTCAAATAAATAAATAAAATCTTCTTTTAAAAGCCTCATTTAATAGGCATGATGAAAACAATCAACTACACTTATTACTAGAACATTACATACTATGACAACAATAGCAAAGGGGGAAGAAAAAGGTAGAGACTACTCTAATTCAGGGTAAATGCAAGGGGAAAATGTCTTATTCTTTATTATTTAAGCATCTACTTATTGTTGGTATTACTAACCCATCCAAAAAGAACTGATGGAAATGCAATAAGGATAAATACAGAAGGTAACAAAATTAGACCTAAGTAAGAAACTTGAAAAACAAACAAACAAACAAACA
>RCUC01131386.1:0-31494 GCA_003697995.1 Taxidea taxus jeffersonii
CTGATGTCGTCTCAGCTGCTACTTCTCCGCCATCTTGACCTGGTTTATCTTTTATATGTTAAAGGGATGTCCACTGACAAAACTGAAATTTAATTTATGCACCAAGACATAGAATAGTATATGAAAATGAGACACTGAATACAAATTAAGCATACTCTTTCTGAGAAATAAAATAAAGCAAAAACAGAAATATCCTATAAATTTTACAAAGCATTATTTCACTTTCATTCAAGTAGGGAATATTTTCATGAACGAAATTCACAATCATACATATACTTAGGTTTAATAAGAATGTCAACAAATTTAATAGAGATGTACAAAAGTGGGGCACCTGGGTGGCTCAGTGGGTTAAAGCTTCTGCCTTTGGCTCAGGTCATGATCCCAGTGTCCTGGGATCAAGCCCCACATTGGGTTCTCTGCTCCGCAGGGAGCCTGCTTCCTCCTCTCTGCCTGCCTCCCTGCCTACTTGTGATCTCTCTCTCTCTGTCAAATAAATAAAATCTTTTAAAAAAAAAAGATATGTACAAAAGTATAATGCATTTAAACTGCTATTATATATAAATTTTGAAGTTAATGTTTTCAAAACTTTTATTTTATTTTCGTGAATATAAAATGCAATATCATTTATGGGAGATTACACAAGATAGGAAAATATAATTGTCTGTGAGAATTGCCCCATTTTATATATAATTACTTCAAAATTACTGTATCTTATAAATAAAGTGATCCATGGAGGATCACTCTCCTTGTTTCACATATTCATTGATTTCTATATTCCTTCTACATTTAGTTGTCCTTTCAAGCCAACACTATCATTTCTTTTTCTGCTTCTTGCCAACTAATTTAAGATTTTAATATAAACTTATGATTTCACAAAATTAAACAGTTTTATCCTCTAGCTCTCCTGTAGAGTTCTTACACCACAGGCTCCATCAGACAATACAGTATATAATGATGCCACAGCATTGATCTGATTTGCTTGAGTTACAAAACCCTATTCATTTTGAATAATAGAACCTTTAGCACATTTTTTGGAGCTAACATTTCATTAATGTCTAACTAGTTCATATTATGAATTGGCTTATAAATATCATTTGTGAAGTCATAGCTGATAGTCAACTAGTTTGCTATGGATTTGATTGCTTTTGGTAAACTGAAATTTTATATTATTTGTTTCATGACATTTAGCAATTATTCATGATTTCAAAAAAATGTACATTGATCATTTTATTTTTTGGAACTTGCTATTGGCTGAATATTTATATCTCCCCACCCTTCCAAAATTCTTATGTCAAAGCCAAAATCTCCATGAGACTTTTAAGAATGTCATTAGATCATGAAGTAAAGACCTCATGAATGGAATCAGAACCCTTTTAGAAGGGATAGGAGAAAGATGATTTATTTCTCCCATGTGAGGACACAGTGAGAAGACATTAGTTTGTGAATCAGGAAGAGGGGTCTGACCAGACACCAAGTCTGCTGGTACCTTGATCTTGGAGTTCCCAACTTCCAGAATGGTGAGAAATAAGTGTTTGTTGTTTGAGCTTACCAGTCTATGGTATTCTGTTATACCACCCTAAACTAAAAGAGAGGTATTAGACAATTGTGGCCATATGACCATCTTAACATATTTTTCATTCCAACTACCATTAAAAGTTTAAAGGAGCTGGAGTCCAAGATGTTGGAGGAGTAGGAGACCTTAGTTTTGTCTGGTCCCAAGAATTCTAGCTGAATTCAGCTAGATAGCTATCAAATCATTCTGAATACCTGAAGACTCAATCAGAGATCTAAGAAAAGAAGGGCTGCAATTCTACAAATAGAAAAGTGGCTAGGGTGTCTGGGTGGCTCAGTCAGTTAAGCAACTGCCTTGGGCTCCCTGCTCAGCAAGGAGTCTGCTTCTCTCTCTCCCTTTGCCCCTCCCCCTGCTCATTCTTGCTATCTCTCTCAAATAAATAAAATCTTTAGAAAATTTATTTTAAAAAAGAAAACAAAAGAAAGAAAAGTGACCACTTTCTGCAAGGTAGAAAGCATGGAGAAGTGAATCCAAGGTGGTATATGGGAAGATAAACTGTTGGGGGAGGGAGTCTCTGTAAGTGGGCTGCTGGAAAGTGGTATAGAAACAGAGCTCAAAATCAGAACTTCTAGTTCTGATTTAGCTCCTGTGATGGACTTCCCTGACTGAAAGACACCCAAGAGGTGAAATGGGGAGGACTCTTAGGTGGGACAACATGGTCTCAGGATCCTAGGGGGTCACAGGAAAACCAGAGGTGCCTGGATGTGGCAGAGATCTCAGGCATTGGAGCAGGGAGGCCATCTGCAACCAGCAAGCCCAGGAGAGGACTCTCAGCTTGAAGGTTGCCATATGCCACAATCCCTGGCATGGTTGGGTGACTGCTCTCTGAGTAGGGGCCCAACAAGTCGTGAAAATGGGGAGACACACCTATTCTTCCCCTGGTAGGAGTAGCACAGGTGTTTACAGTGCTCTGCAGGATTTGGAGACTGGAAATGGGGTCAGTCGTGAGATAGAAAGTTTGTCCACAGAGTGTGGATAGAGACCAGAGAGAAAGGAGTGATCACTTGTCCTGAGAGAACACTGAAGAGTAGGACCCCAAGATTTTAGTTCTGGGGCTGGAAATTAGGAAGCTGTCATTCTCACTGACATCATCTAAAGCGTTGCAGAAAGTCTTCAAGGAACAAAAGCCACATAGAGCAACTGGAGCAGATTACTCAGCCTGGCCTTCTGGCAAGGGCAGTGCAACTCCAGCAGGGGAAAAGACACTAGAGAATCAGTGAAAGAGGCCTCTATCCCAGAATATCAGCAAAAACATCCTGCAAAAACCAAGTTTATTTCTTATAAAGAATAAAACTCCAGGATTAGAAAAATAGGATATAGAATTAATGTTTTTTTTCCCACAATTCTTTCTTTCAATTTTGATTTCTTTCACTTTTAATTTTGAACCAATTTCTTATTCTAGCAACTCCTTTTAAAGATTCTTTTTAATTTTTATTTTCATTTTTACAATTAAATTCTATACTTCCACTGTATTTAATTTTATCTCTCTTTTTTTTATTCCATTTTTTTGTTCTGTTCTATACTCAGGATATAGTGTATTGCTCTGTTCTACTTACCTGTCTGTTTTTATTCCATCTTTCCCTCTCTATATATATAAATTTTCATTTTTACACTTACATGCTATCCTTTTATTATATTTAATTTTACTTTTGTGCATCAATAAGTTTATCTTTCATTACATTTTTGGATCAGGTTTTCTATCATACAGACCAAAATGCACACAGGATCTAGCATATTGCTCTATTATGTTCACATGTCTGATTATCCTCTCTTTTTGTAATTATTATTTTTATTTTTTCTTTGGTTTCAAATCTTTTCTGATTTGTTTAGTGTATATTTTTCTGGGGTCATTGTTTCCATTTTAGTATTTTGTTTTCTCCTTCATCTATTCTTATCTGGACAGAATGACAAGATGGAAAAACTCACCTTAGAAAAGGGAACAAGAGGAAGTACTGGCTTTGAAGGACCGAATCAGTATGGACATAACTAAGATTTTAGAACTAGGGTTCAGAATAATGATTATGAAAGATACTAGTTGGGTTTGAAAAAAGCATGGAAGACACTTTCTGAAGAAATAAAAGAACTAAAATTCAATCAGTTCAAAATAAGAAAGGATATTGATGAGATGTAATAAAAAATGGAGACTCTAACTGCTAGGATAAATGAGACAAATAATATCACTTCTATAAGTGATGGAAGACAAAATTATAGAGAAGCTGAGAAAAAGAGAGATAAACAACTACTGGATCATGACAGCAGAATTCCAGAGATAAATGATGCCATAAAGTCAAAGAATATTTGAGTAATTGGGGTCCCAGAAGAAAAGGGATATGGGGGCGGAAGGTATATTGGAGCAAATTATAAAGAACTACCAAATCTGGGGAAAGAAACAGGTATTCATGTCCAGAAGGCACAGAAAAACCCCTTATAATCAATGAAAATAGGATGACACCCCAACATATGATAGTGAAACTTGCAAATCTCAGAAACAAAGGAAAATCCTTCAAAAACAGCATGGGACAAAAAGTCCATAACCTACAAGGGCATAAATATTACACTGGCAGCAAACCTATCCACTGAGAACTGGCAAGCCAGAAAGGACTGGCATTATATATTCAGGGTACTAAATGAGAAATATATGCAGGCAAGAATAATTTACCTAGCTAAGATGATCTTCAAAATAGAAAGAGAGATAAAAAGCTTCCAGGACAAAGAGAAACTAGAACAATTTGTGATCACTAAACCAGACCTACAAGAAATATTAAAAGGAATCCAATAAGTGACGAGAGAACCCAAAAGGAACATAGGCCAGAAAAGAACAGTGACAATATACAGAAACTGTGACTGTACAGTTAATGCAATGGCACTAAATTCATATATTTTAATAGTTACTCTGAATGTAGATGGGCTAAATGCCCCAATCAAAAGACACAGGACATCAGATTGGATAAAACACAAGAGCCATCAATATGTTGTCTGCAAGAGACTCATTTTAGACAAAAGACACCTCCAGATTGAAAGTGAGTAGGTGGAAAACAATTTACAATGCTAATTGACAGCAAAAGAAAGCTGGGGTGGCAATCCTTATATCAGCAAAATTAAATTTAAACCAAAGACTGCAATAAGAAATGAGGAAGGCCACTATATTATAATTAAAGTGTCTATCCAATAAGAAGATCTAAAAATTATAGATATTTATGCCCCTAATATGGGAGCAGCCAATTATAAAAACCAATTAATAACAAAATCAAAGAAACACATTGATAATAATACATTAATAGTAGAGGACTTTAACAATCCCATCACTACAATGGGCAGATCATCTAAACGGAAAATCAGTAAGGAAACAAGGGTTTTGAATGATACACTGGACCACATGGACTTCACAGATATATACAGAGTATTCCATCCATCCAGCAAAAGAATACACATTCTTCTCAAATTCACATGGAACATTCTCCAGAATAAATCATATACTGGGGCACAAATGAAATTTCAACCAGTACCAAATGATTGAGATCACTCCCTACATATTTTTAGACCACAATGTTTTGAAACTGGGGCTCAACCACAAGAGGAAAATATGAAAGAACTCAAATACATGGAGGACAAAGAGCATCCTACCAAGGAATTAATGGATCAACCAGGAAATTAAATAAGAAATTTAAAAAATCATGGAAACAAATGAAAGTGAAAACACAAATGTTCAAAATCTTTAGGATGCAGCAAAAGTGGTCTTAAGAGGAAAGTTTATAATAATAGAAGCCATTCTCAAGAAATAAGAAAGGTCTTAAGAAAGAAACGCTTAAGGGAGCTGGAGAAAGAACAATGAAAGCCTAAACACAGCAGGAAAAGAGAAATAATAAAGACCAGAGCAGAAATCAGTGAAATAGAAACCAAAGAACAGTAGAACAGATCAATGAAACTAAGAGCTCATTCTTTGAAAGAATAAGATGCATAAACCCTTGGCCCAGACTTATCAAAAAGAAAAGAGAAATGACCCAAATAAATAAAATCATGAATGACAGAGATGAGTTCACAACAAACACTGGAGAAATGCACACAATTATAACAACATATTATGAGCAACTATATGTCAAAAAATTAGGCACTCTGGAAGAAATGGATACATTCCTAGAGATGTGTAACATCTGAACAGACTCATAACCAGCAAGGAAATTAAAGCAGTAATCAAAAATCTTCCAACAAACAAGAGTCCAAAAACAGATGGCTTTCCAGGGGAATTATACCAAACATTTAAAGAACAATTAATACCTGTTTTTCTGAAGCTGTTCCAAAAACTAGAAATGGAAGGAAATCTTCCAAACTCCTTCTCTGAGGCCAGCATTACCTGGATCCCAAAACCAGACAAAGACCCCACCAAAAAGGAGAATTACAGACCAATACCCCTGATGAACATGAATGCAAAAATTCTCACCAAAATTCTAGCCAATAGAATCCAACAGTCCATTAAAAAGATTAATCACCATGACCAAGAGGGATTTATTCCTGGTTTGCAGGTGGTTCAACATTCACAAAGCAATCAATGTGATACATTACATTAATAAAAAGAAAGGACAAGAACCACATGAGCCTCTCAATAGATGCAGAAAAAGCATATGACAAAATGCAGCATCCTGTCTTGATTAAAACTCTTCACATTGTAGGGATAGAGGGAATATACCTCAATATCATAAAAGCAATCTATGAAAAACCCACACTGAATATCAACCTCAATGAAGGAAAACTGAGAGCTTTTTCCCTAATGTCAGGAACATGGTAGGGATGTCCACTATTAATGCTGCTTATCAATATAGTACTGGAAGTCCTAGCCTCACCAATCAGACAAGAAAAAGAAATACAAGTTTTCCAAACTGGCAAAGAAGTTAAAACTCTCACTCTTTACAGATGATATGATGCTCTATGTGAAAACCCAAAAGAGTCCACCCCAAAATTGCTAGAACTCAGAGGAATTCAGCAAAGTGGCAGGATATAAATTCAATGCACAGAAATAACTTGCATTTCTATACACCAACAATGAGACAAAAGAAAGAGAAATTGAATTGATCCCATTCACAATTGCACCAAAAACCATAAGTTGGCAAGGAATAAACCTAAACAAAGAGGCAGAGGATCTGTACTCAGAAAACTATAGAACCCTCACGAAAGAAATTGAGGAAGCCACAAAGAAATGGAAAAACATTCCATGCTCATGGATTGGAAAAGCAATATTGTTAACATGTCTATGCTCTCTAGGGCAATCTGAACATTCAAACCAGTCCCTATCAAAATACCATCAAGTTGTTTTCACAGATCTGGAGCAAATAATCCTAAAATTTGTATAGAACCAGAAATGACCCCCCCAAAAAACAAAGGAATGTTGAAAAAGAAAACCAAAGATGGCAGCATCACAATTCTGGTCTTCAAGTTCTATTACACATCTGCAATCATCAAGACATTATGTAACTGGCACAAAAACAGATACATAGATAACTGGAACAGAATAGAGAACTCAAAAATGGACCTTCAACTCTACGGCCAACTAATCTTTGACAAAGCAGGGCAGAATCTCCAATGGAAAAAAGACTGTCTCTTCAAAAAAGATGTTGGGAAAATTGGACAACCAGATGCTGAAGAATGAAACTAGACTCTTATCTTATGCTGTACACAGAAATAGACTCAAAATGGATGGGAGACCTAAATGTGAGACAGGAATCTGTCAAAATCCTTGAATAGAACATAGGCAACAACTCTGTGACCTCAGCAATGGCAACTTCTTGCTAGAAACATCTCCAAAGCCAAAGTAATCAAAAGCAAGTGAACTATTGGGACTTCATCAAGATTAAAAGTTTTTGCACAGCAAAGGAAACAGTCATCAAAACTGAAAGGCAACCAACAAAATGGGAGAAGATATTTGCAGATGACATATCAGGTAAATGGCTAGTATCCAAAATCTATAAAGAATTTATCAAACTCAATACCTAAAGGACTAATGTAATCAAGAAATGGGCAGAAGACATGAACAGACATTTCTTCAAAGAAGAGATCCAAATGGCTAACATGAAAAAATGTTCAGCATCAATGGGCATCACTGAAATACGAATCAAAACCACAGTGAGATACCACCTCACACCACAATGAGATACCACCTCACAGCTCACAGAATGACTAAAATTAACAAGTCAGGAAACAACAGATGTTGGTGAGGATGCCGAGAATGGGGAACTCTCTTACACTGTCAGTGGGAATGCAAGTTGGTGCGGCCATTCTAGAAAACAGTATGGAGGTTCCTCAAAAAGTTAAAAATAGATCTACTCATGACCCAGCAATTGCACTACTGGATATTTACCTCAAAGAAACAAATGTAGTGATCCAAAAAGGGCAACTTTATCCCTATGTTAGTAGCAACAACATCTAGAATGGCCAAACTATGGAAAGAGCCCATATGTCCAACAACAGATGAATGGATGAAGAAGATGTGAAAAAAATATATATATATATATATGCCATCAAAAAATGAAGTCTTGCCATTTGCAATGACATGGATGAAACTAGAGGGTATTATTCTAAGCAAAATAAGACAATTATCATATGATCTCATTCATATGTGGAATTTAAGAAACAAAACAGGGGATCATAGAGGAAGAGGAAAAAAAAACTAAGACAAGATGACATCAGAGAGGCAGACAAACCATAAGAGGCTCTTAAGCATAGGAAACAAACTGAAGGTTGATGGAAGGGAGGGGGTTGGGGGGATGGGGTAACTGGCTGATTGACATTAAGGAAGGCATGTGATGTAATGAGCACTGGGTATACAAGACTGACCTCTATGAAGCTAATGATACATTATATGTTAATTAATTGAATTTACAGTAAAATATTTTTAAATTAAATGGATAAATAAATAAAAAGTTTAAAGAAGAAAATATTTTTAAAAATATGAAGCAATTATATATTTAAAAATTTTCCATTTTACTTAGCTAACGCCACATTTCTGTCTTCAATTAAATTCAAAATCATTACTTACACACTCACACTGAAAGCGGAAATCATTGCCTAGGGTAGTGATTGGGAGCCAAAGTTATAAATAAAATCTAAAGACACTAAGTTTTCTGCTTGTCCTATGTAAGAGAACCAGGACAATTTGAAATAAAAGGCTCCAATCTTGAGTTCTTTTAAAATGGATGCTTGTTCATATCGTTCAACTTACTCTATGTTGAAATGAAACAACTGCAGTCCATTAAATAGGTTCACAAACTCCTTGATTTTATTCTGTTTCTATCTCTCAGTGCTAAAATTGTAGGAGCTTTCCAGGGTTTAAACCTATTAGGTTTATTCCTTCTTCTCATCCTGTGACTACTTTTGTAGCATCATTTCCCTCTTTCCATTATAATATAGCACACATAGACATTGTCAACATTTGACTACATTTAATATGACATTTAGTTAATATGGAATTAAAGTGATTATGGGGGTACCTTGGTGGCATAGTCAGTTAAGCCACCAACTCTTGGCTTCGCTCAGGCTGAGATCTCAGGGTCACGGGATAAAGCCCCACATTTAGCTCCAAGCTCTGTGCAGAGTTAGCTTGAGATTCTTTCTCCCTCTCCCTCTTCCCCTCTAGCTCATGTTTATCTAAAATAAACAGATAAATAGTTTTAAAAAAATAATTACAAATGTTTCACACTTTGAGGCTGTTCAGCCAAAATAAAATATAATAGTGTAGAATTAGCTCATGTGTTCTTAGTACAGTTTTTCTATTTTAATTTCAGATGGGCTGATCATATAATGTATTGCCCAGAGATCTGTCAGACATTGAAAATACTGTTATTTATTTGTTCTGGATGCTGGAACAGTGAATATAAACTAGGACTATCCTGGGAAAACTGGAATGAAAAATAATCCAACTTTTGGTCTGATAACTACCTTCCTCTAGACCAAGGGTTAATAAACTTTTTCTGTAAAGGGTCAGATAATAAATGGCTTATGCTTAGTGCCTCATAACATCTTTGCTGCAACTATTCCACTCAGGAATTTTAATGTTGTTTTTTTTTTTTAAAGATTTTATTTATTTATTTGACAGACAGAGATCACAAGTAGGCAGAGAGAGAGAGAGGAGGAAGCAGGCTGTCCGCAGAGCAGAGAGCCCGATGTGGGGCTCGATCCCAGGACCCTGGGATCATGACCTGAGCCGAAGGCAGCGGCTTTAACCCACTGAGCCACCCAGGCGCCCCAGGAATTTTAATGTTTTATCAGCCATCAGCAATATGGAAATAAATTGCCATATTTGTGTTCCAATAAAACTTTATTCATAAAAACAGATGATGAATTTTGCCATCAGTGAGTTTGAAAATGCCTGCCCTAGACACTTATATATTTACGTCTGCTCTATTTTATTTATACCATTTATTTTACTCTCCTATGTATTTATTTAGCCAACTTATATTACAGTCTCTCAAAATTATACTTTTTGCCCAATACCTAAATGTGTATTTTTAGCCATATACTCCACATCTCCACTTTGGTGTCTGATTCTCAAATTAAATATGTCCCAAACCAAAACTTGATACATCCTTATTCAAAGTGGCTCCTTCCAAAATGGAAATAAATGAAAACAGTATTCCTCCAATTGCTCAGGCTAAAACACTAGAGTTACCCTTAGTCTTCTTTTTTCTCTAACTCCACATCTAATTGACCAACAAACTCTCTAGTCTCTACTTTACATTATAATCAGAATCTGAACTTTTCTCTTCACCTTCTTGCTATCACTTTAATTTGAAACACTATCTTCTCTGATGTATTATAATATCTTCTTGATTTTGTTAGATCTAATAATAAGTTTAGAATTGGATACTTCAATTTGAAGAATCTGCCAAAAAATCAAATGTGAGATATCCAGAAGGAAGTTGGATTTATGTATGTGATTAAAATCTGTTACATATCCTAGAGTGCTTATCGCAGAGAGTAAGATAATTGGCAATTAAATTGGTATTTTTCTTTATACTTTGCTATATGATTTTCAAAATTGTCTACACAGGATAATTCTTGTTGTTGTAATGATTTAAAAAATGATTTTTTTGTAGAAGGAAATAATAAAAGTAAAGACTAAATGAGAAGTAATCTCTTAAAAAGTGTAGTTACTAAGAGAAAAAATAAAACTCTAGATGGAAATTTGAGGAAGAGTTATTGTTGAGTGTGATCATATTTGTTTAAATATTATCACATCTTTAAAAAATTCTAGTTAGTGTACTCACAATACATGGAATTCAAGATATGTTTATTTGAATTATGCTATTTTTAAAATGACAATTTTTACCATTGACTGATTTGAGGTTAGATCACACTTGTTCATCATTTAGAACTATATATTTTTATGTTTGATAAAATAAAAATTAATCAAATTCATATAAATGAAGCATTTAGAATATTAAATTTCATGATGTATTGCCTTTTAAAATAGATTCCTCTTTTGTGTTAGTTTAGAATTTTTCTTCTAAGATAAAATTTCTATATTCCTAGATAGTATCATTAAGTTCATTACCCACTCAAATTCTCTAGGTTAGTTTCCTGTGGAATGTTCCAATATATGATACTTAACTCACTTGAAATGTTCTAAGACTCATTATAGGTTATATGTAATAATAGTACCCTAGAGTAAAGATGAATCAAGTTTAGATATGTATATTAGAATCAAGACATACCCAGAAGAAAGAGGGAAAATGAACATTGAAAAAATGTAAATAGTATGACCTTAGTTAATGGGAAAAAATTTGTTATAAAAAATGATTTAATTTTTATTGTATTATTTCTATAAATCTGTGATTGTCTTGGTCAAAATGAACAAGACACAGCAATGGAGTTTAGTAATGGAATCTAAAAATGTCATCACCTTTTAGGATAAAAAATGTTATTTATTTCTTAAAATAAGAGTGATATAATGAATCCTGTGGGAATTAGTACATTAAGCTGGAGATTAATGAATGAATTTATTACATTTTTGCTCAGAGTAGAAGGTTAAGAATACTGAATGAAAAAATAAAAACCATGTAATATAAGCAGTATATTATTCATACCAGCACCCAGATCAAATCTGACAGAGTTATTAAAAGAAATAGATATTCAAATAAAAAATCAGGATGGTCGAGGATGATATTTAAAATAAGTAAAATTTCCATAAAAATGAATCAATTACCTGTCTAGACATTCACTCAAACCTTGTGCTTAATCCATATCTCCAGTGATTATGCACCTGACAGATAAGTCACCCAGTGGTATTTTGGATTGAGTGGCTTTTTATTATTATTATTCTTTCACAACCATATTCTTCAAAGTGTGACTTCTCACCATTTCCATGACAGTTCTGCTCTGTGTTATTCCTCGATTATTTATTTGTTCTTTTGTTTGTTTATTGTCACCATCTTCCTCAGGTTACCACTGGATAATACATTGCTAAAGGTAGCCTTTTAAGTCTGGCTTGACACGTTACCATACTTATCTTGATTGTAGAGGAAGCCCCGAGATAGAGTGTTCACAAAGCAAGTCATCTTTATACTGAAAGCTCTTTAGAAGAACAATTCTAGTTGCCACCCAATACGACTTTTAAAGCAGGCAAGTATGGGGAGGGAAACAAATAAATAACAGGCATGCCTGGGAGATGCTCCAATTATCCCACATTGCAGTTGATAAAATAAAAACTTTTAGTTGAAGCTTTTGTCTCTTGTAACAATTTTCTTTAAATTCTCAACTGTCCATACTCAGATCTGCCTTGTAGGCCATGGGAAAGAGATGCTTGTAACACAAAAGACATGGCACATTTTATAAATGTTACTTCTATCTACTCAGATTTCTGGGAAAATCTCTCTACTAAACAGAACAATAATCTGATATCAAAAGCCCAACTTGTAAGCATGTGATCATTGTGATTCTAAAAGAAGTTTACTATGAAATCCACACTATATACATGGCAGATGGTGCTTTGCATATGTCAAAGGAATGTGAAGTCGCAGAGTGAGGTGTCCTTAACAATCCCAGAGACTTGAAGTCAACTACATGAGTATGAAATTATGTCATCTGGGTACTTTAAAACTTGCTTTAATCTCATTTTCCTAACGTGGTAGATAAAGATAGCAATACTTACTTCATAGTTGAAAATAAGTACCTATAAAATGCTGGGTTTTTATAGGAGCAATACTTATGTTCCCCAGTTCTCTGTCACCCAACTCTCTTGTCCCATAAATTCATCCTTATGCCACAGATCTAGACATTATAGCCTTCGGTTGCAAATATCTCTGAGAAAATAGTGATATGAGGGCCAACTTCTGGTCTCGACTATTTATTAACTGTAACATGTTAATATATGAGAGAAGAGATTGCCTTTGTTCTGTTATATATCTAATAGAGATAATAGTACCAGTTTACAGTTTGTAAATGTATGTAATACGCTTTGCACAGTCCTTTGCTTGTTATTAAGTGCTAATGTATAATTATTAAAAATTCAGAATTTTTTTCTACATTTCACCTCTTTTCAAGCCTCAGTTACTTTACTGAAATGAATTACCCACATTCTCAGAAAATCTTCTGGAATCTATATTTCTATACGACTAATCTTCTGATTTAAAGAAAGGGAAGCTAAGGCATAGGTAGGCCTTTTTCAGATGAGTAGAGAATGTGTGTTTGGTGTCCCTTAACCATTTCAGGAATGGAGGTTCAGAAAGAATCCTGCTCACTTTTCCTGAAATATTTTTTTTCTTTTTTTTCCTTTTAAATATTGTATTTATTTATTTGAGGGAAGGAGAGAGCAAGAGAGAACGCATGAGTGGGGGGAGGGGCAGAGAGAGGGAGAAGCAGACTCTCCATTGAGCAGGGAGCCAGATACCAGACATGGGGCTTGATCCTAAGACCCTGTGATCATGATCTGAGCTGAAGGCATATACTTAACCAGTTGAGACGCCAAGCACCCCAAAATGATTTCTTTTAATACTAACCAGTCCAGAGAAGAGCCCATAACAAACAGCCAATCATTTTCTATTATATGAACCACATGAATTTGATCTTGAAGAAAGTGAAGCAAGGCTAAAATTTCCTGTTTTACCAGTGAATCCTATTGAATAGACTAAAAGTACGGTTTTTAGTAGTATTTAATCTGAGATGCCAAAAACAGCATATGGAGGAAGAGGCTATGAAGGAGGGCTGCCTGACAGCTGAGACTATTTAAATTTAAATCCATATATTAAGAAATGTGATTTTAAATTTAAAACCCGATGCCCAGTGTTACAGAGATTCACCAATATTAAATGAATTTCTAAGTAGGGACTTGGTTATACATGTCTGTCCAATAACCCCTTCCATCTCTCAAGAATATGGCTGAGTAGCCTTTCCCAACATATTACTCTTTGGGTAAAGAAATGTCTGGATACTGCTGTTGTTTGCCAGGTTATTTTCACTGGCTTTGAACAAAATTAAAGCAAATTTTCAGGGTGTTTGTATGTACATATAAGTGCATATATCTATGTGTCCATGTGTACACATGTGTGTGTTTTATGTATGTGTGTGTCTTCTTTCAGGGGATACAAATTTTACCAAATGCTTTATTATCCCTAATGAAAGGCCAAGCCACTCATTCATTCTAAGTGACACTAAACCTTCGGCATAGTCTAGAAGTCCTCCTTTCCCTGTATTTAAACACTTAAATGAAAATTTTAATGTGTATCTCAGCATCCTTGTTCTATGTAAATAGGTATACACCAACATATTTTGTCAAAACAATACTGGATGTATTTTAACTGGCACTGGACTTGGCATTCCACCATGGATAATCTCTCTCACCTAAAAATTGTGGAGCTAAAGTTTTAAACAACATAAAGCTGTGACAAGCCATGGACCCATAAGTACACATGAGACTATGAGGCACATAGCATTAGGGGTATAAGCTAAAATTTATAATATTTTATCATTAATTCTAAGAAATTAATGACTGGAAATACTCTAAATTTTTAATATTTCCTTAACTGTAAAAGAAGAGGTTTGCTGACTTACTACAGGAAATTGAATAAAACTCCCAACCCTACTGTTCTGTGATGGTTTTGCCGGACCTATTAGTGGGCAGATGGATCAGTTGCCTGTGTCCAAATTAATCCATCAGTTTCCTAGCAGAGAAAGGAGACATATGTTCTGCTAACATTATTGGGTTGGGAGAACATTTACGGTCAATGTTTAAAGAATTGCAGGAAAATGAATATTGAAGGTCAGGAAGCAAAGTAAAGAAGTAGGTTGCAGAAAACTACATGTATTCGTCACTATTGTCTACCTATAT
Source organism: Taxidea taxus jeffersonii (assembly GCA_003697995.1). NCBI lineage: Eukaryota > Metazoa > Chordata > Mammalia > Carnivora > Mustelidae > Taxidea > Taxidea taxus. The sequence goes on from RCUC01131386.1 coordinate 14,886, forward strand.
CCCAATGATGTTCATACAATTTAAGAAAGATATGAAAGACAATGACCCTAATCTCATAAACTATTACATTACTACTTGTAAAACTTTATACAAAAGGAATAGCAAGGTTTAAGTGGGATTTTAAATCTTAATGAATCTTCCATGATTTAATATAAACTAGACTCTTTAATCTTATATAAGAAAGACTGTGCTCTAGATTCACTCTTCTGATTCAAACTATGGTTCAAATCCATATTCCTTGGGAGTATCCTTCCCTAACCATATTGTTTATGTAGGATTGCAGGGTAATCTAGTAAGCCTACATGTGCACAATAATTGGAAAAGTTTTAATTCTACTGTCTTTACCTGTTCTCTGTTGATATAATCCTCACTTCTGATCTCCACACTAAATCTAACATGTAACATATAAAGTAAAAACTAAGATATAATATTTTTTTAAAACTAAGATATAATCTTAACAACCCGTGTAAACAATGTTCAAATATATTCCTTTGTAGGCTATATAGCCAAGCAAGCATATCTTTCATTCAGCTATAATTCTCTTAAGACTGTAAAAAGGAAGAGAGTCATTCTTGTGGGATTATATGTGCCCTGAAAAAAAAGTACAATATATGATAGGGATTGATTCTTTCTCTTTTTATTCTAACCAGTGATTGCAATAATAACCAGTTAGACATAACAGTGCTTTACAGTTAATAAAAAGAAGAAGAAGAAGAAGAAGAAGACGACGAAGACGGAAAGAAAAAGGAAGGAAGGAAGGAAACTTCCATATCTATATATCTATTCTTTGATTCTTTTAGGCTTTTTAAAAAAAGAAAAACTAACATTATACTGTCATTTTGGAAGTAAAAAGACACAGGAGACTAAAATGGGGTAAGTGACTTACACAGAGCTGCATGACTATTAAGTGTAGACTAGGGACTAGCAATCCTGCCCTCTACCACCTCAGTGCTTTTTCAATCAAATACACTGTTTTACTCAACATCCAGCTTTATGGACTAGACATTTCACCTCTATACTGTGAGCAACTCTTATATCTGCTGCTTAAAATTCCTTTATGTTTGTTATAGTCAGCACAACTAATTGTATATGAAAAATATTGAGTGGAACAATATAATAACATTTTTAGCTATAAATTAATAAATATAATCATGGACTCAGTACAGAAGAAATGCAAGGGGCCAACATTAATTCTTCAAGTGTCCTTAGATACATAAAAATGACATTATATAATTAATGTTGGATTATTAACCTCATTTTATTAGGAAGTAACTATAAATTGAAACTTTCAGTGTTTTGAAAAAAATCGCAAAGTTAACTCTGTTAGGATGAGGCATTATAATGATATATATTATATATATATGTAGAAATATTTGCTGAATATGTGACTCTCACTATATGAAATTTAGGAAACTAGTATTTTTGAGGGATTCTAATTAAATTATTCAGCACATACTAGTTAGTTAAATTCACACACTTTAAGTTGAAATTCTAGGAAAGATATTTACAAATTACATACAAATCAGTAAGACAACATCCACCTGAGTTTTAGAATTATCCAAGGTATAGCTAAGAATTCGTAGCTTGGCTCTCATTTTAAATAAGACTTGGAAATATTCTATGATTGTTTATGCCAAAAAGCAAGCACAATTCCTTTAGTGAAATCACACAGAAAACATAAAAACTTAGCCAGAGCTTTTGATTTTGCTTCATAGGGTTTGTCCATTCACAGGTTAAAGGTTCTATTCTCTGAAGTTTATCCACTGAGTGTAAATTTAATCAATATACCCAATATTCGCAACAAGGGCATTTCAGAATACTGAGAACACCTTACCTGATCTGTTGATCTTGAAGAATGTTTCACCTTTAGCCCTCCAAATGCCTACCTTTAGGAAACCATACTCACTGTGGCGGTTGTATCTTTAAATTATGTTTGCACACAACATAGATGAATGACCTGATCCCATTTATAGTGGATTCCCCTCAGAAATCTCAGGGCTTGTCAACACGAAACATAATATTGGCAAAGGCACCTTTGTTTCTTCCAGATTTTTTTTTTCCCCCACAAGCAGATTGTTGTGCTTTGCTAAAGTGAAAACAAACATAAGGCCTTGAGAGACATATGAAAAGAGTGGGCACTTGAGAGAGCCTGATGACCTCTTTTCTCTCTGCTTGCCTACTGCCACTTTTTGTTGCTATAAGGGTAGCTCTGTCCTCATGAATATGGAATACATTTATGGAGAATGAGAAGTTTAACACAAGGACAGATCACAAGAACTGCTGTCCTAATTCACACTTTCAGGCTTTCTCAAGAGTGTCAGCTGTCCCTCAAGACTACCACGAGTCTAACATCAAAATCACTCTAGGAGCTGTTTTTCTTCCACCTTGGCTGATCTCATAAAATGTCAAAGACAACAGGCCTGCTGGGGTGAGAAATAATTCAGTCTCAACAAATTTGTGCTTCAATGGCATTTCCTCCTTGTTATTGTTTTACCATGAGGTTTTTATTAATGAGCCTTGGAGTGGCCCCAGGCTTATTACACAACACTGGGTACGTAAAGCTTGTTTTGGGGGTATTTGCTGTCCTGACATTCAGACAGCTCGCCCTCAAGAGAGCAGCAGTAAAATGACTTAAGTGCTATGAAAATGAGGCCAAACAGACACATTTATTCTACCTTCTTAATAAAGATTTTCCAACCAAGATTTTTCTGATAGTCTTGATCTGAAACACAGAAACCCAGTATAAAGATCAGCAGGCCGTAAGAGGAAAAAGGTCCGGTCTGCTCTCTGGAATCTAGGAGCCTTGGCCACTCTTTGCTCTGGAATAGAGTGAAACAAATGGTCCGCTGGGTTTTCTTACTGAGCGCTACTTTGCAAGCTCTGAACTATCTTCCCTAAGGGTATTTTGACAGAACTGGCTCCATGTTTATTTCAAGAGATGTGGTGGAAAAAATAGCCTCCCTGGGACATTTTGTTCATGATATGTGGAAATCGTTGACAAGATTCACCATTCATGTTTAAGAATATTTATTTCACATGTGAATCATCACTGAAGATCTATGAACAATCGCCTCTATTTTGCTTTTTGGACACAACACTTAGGGAAAATCCTTTTTATTTAATCCCTCAATCTAATAGCTCATTCTAAGATGAGAACTATCTGAAGGGTGTAATTGAGTTAATATTCATCAACCACATTTTCATACATAATATGAAGCTAATTGGAAGCAATAGCTATGTTACTATGTCTTGTAGTTTCTTAAAGATATAGGTAACTGAAAGCAGCTGGGTTCCTTCAATGTTGCAGTGTTCTTGTTCTTTATCTGTAAAAACAAATCCTTAGTGTAATGTATTTTAAAATTGAGGCACAATACACACAAAAAGATGAATCACAGGCGTGAAAATTATTTTGACCGTCACCACTGTTAGCTCTGAGACAGGCGGCATTGTATATTGGGAGCCATTCTGTGAGCCAGGAGCTACTTTGGCTTTCTTCTCCATTGTAGGTCTTGGGTAACTCAGGCAAGGCACTTCTCTGTCTTCGGTTTCCCCACTGTAGCATGTTTAAAAATCCCTAAATTGATGTAGACTTACCTCCCCAAATTAACAATGTGTCACTTCAATTAGTCTGCAATAAAGTTTAAAGAAAATGTTTGACTCTCGTAGGAACAGATCCTGAGTCTCTATTGCTAGACTAACCTAAGCTGTGACCTAAATCATCATTACATTAAGGACAATTCATCTTGCAGAATATAGTTTGCTTTAGGTCTACTTTATTCTGAAGATAATCAACCTCTTATGACTGCCTACAGGTATCCTCAATGATTAAATATCTATGAATAATAGAAAATTATATTTAAAATACAGAGTGGGTGGAGCCTGGGTGGCTCAGTGGGTTAAAGCCTCTGCCTTCTGCTCAGGTCATGATCCCAGGGTCCTGGGATCGAGCCCCGAATCCGAAGAATCCGAATTCGGCTCTCTGCTCAGTGGGGAATCTGCTTCCCCCCTCCTCTCTCTCTGCCTGCCTCTCTGCCTACTTGTGATCTCTGCCTGTCAAATAAATAAATAAAATCTTAAAAATAAAAATAAAAATAAAATATAGAATGGAATATATGTGTTCTGCCTACTTCCCTGCCATAAAAACCTACCCTACAACCATGTTTAAAGTCAGGTTTTTGATGCAAGTCAAATTATGAATTAAACTTGGCCAACTATAAGAATCAGCAAAGAAATAAATTACTTTGGTTTCTGTTTATTAAACTTTATAATAAATGGATTTACTCCTAGTTGTGCTTCTGCCCAAAAAAATAAATTAAAAATTTACCTAAAATTTTAAGGAAAAGAGGTTTTTTGTTTGTTTGTTTGTTTGTTTTTTCTTGGCCTCTTTCTTCATGGTTAATTTGGATATACTCAAATAATGCTATCACTTAATATCTCCAGTTAATTATCATGGAATAATCTAATTCCTATATGTGAGTGTGCTGTAAAACACTATAATAGTTCACAATCACTAGTTTTGAGATTTATTACAGGACTTTTTATTTTATTTTATTTTTGAAGATTTTATTTATTTAGTTGACAGACAGAGATCACAAGTAGGCAGAGAGGCAGGCAGAGAGAGAGGAGGAAGCAGGCTCCCTGCCGAGCAGAGAGCCCGATGCGGGGCTCGATCCCAGGACCCTGGGATCATGACCAGAGCTGAAGGCAGAGGCTTTAAACCACTGAGCCATCCAGGCGCCCCAGGACTTTTTATTTTATTATCTACTAAGTATAGTAGTAAGAATGACTATTAAAGATCAAAGCAGTCAATGAAGAGTCTACAAGAATTGTAAACATGCACATCTAAGAGTAGAATAGGATTTAAACTATTGCAGAGGTTTCAAAACAAAACAAAATAAAACTTGAGTTATTGAATTTGAATGTTGAATTATTCTAGCTTAATGATAGTCTAACACTTCATGAATAGTCTAACCTTTGTGGAATAGCAAGATTCATAAATTCTGCTTCCATAAAGGAGGAACTGGAAATCCTGGTCACCATGCAAATGAGATAAAACACAAACAAACAAACATTAAAACATATGATTTGGAGGAAAATGAATGAAGAAGCTTGTTTTGTTGTAAGCATCTACTTGGTGGCAAGGAGAGTTACAGAACATCTGGCTTTTGATTTCTTCAGTGGTTGCAAGCTACCAGGGCACAAAGGGTATTGACTGGTACTGACATTAGTGGCAGTGTGAATAAGCAAAAACGAGCATTTAGCCACTGGTGAAAGCAAGTGAATTTTTACTGCTGCTCTCTCTGTCACTTCTGGACTATTTTTGGATGCTTCTCAGCACTTTCCATGAAGCCTTCTTTCCTTCATGTTTCCAATAATTATAATACCTCTACAATACCCTTTTAATAAACTTTTTTTAATCACCCAGAATCATCAACTAACATGTCTTATTGATATGAGTATATGTTCTATGATTATTTTTCCCCAACGTATTAAGCTTCACAGAAACAAAGTTCTTTTATAGTTAGAGTGCTTAGGTTCAAATTCTGATGCTGAGAGTCATCAGACAAGTGATTTAAGATAGTCTTAATCTCTCTATGTTTTAATTGCTTCATATGAAAAGTGAGATAATAATAAATAGCTCATGCATTTTTTGGTAAGATTTTATTTATTTATTTATTTGTCAGAGAGATAGAAAGCACATGAGCAGGGGAAGCAACAGGCAAAGAGTGAACCAGGTTCCCCACTGAGCAAGGAGCATGATGGAGGACTCAGTCCCAGGACCCTGAGATTATAACATGGGCCAAAGGCAGACACTTAACTGACTGAGCCATCCAGGCATCCTAATATCTCATGGGTTTATAATGATGATTATATAAAGTAATACTGTTTAAGTTTTTAGCAAAGTGATTAGGATATATAAAATAACCGAGATTAGTTAGCTGATAAAAAGAGAATAGTAATAACAATATGTTATGCCAGTCAATAATGGAAATCCATACCTATGTACTTTGCTATTCTGCTTTTCACAAAAGTACCCATGATTAAAATTAGAAATTTAAATCAAATTACTTAGGACTATATTATCTTAAATCTTTTTTCTCCACTGTTAATTTTTGAGGTTATTTTATAAAATACTTGCTCCTTCCAACCATTTCACCACACATAAATCATTTTTCCTTAGGGGTTATCTAGGTTCTATATCAAAATGAAAAATAAAAATCTTGTGACGAAGCTTGGTAATAATTTGGTCCTATAGTAATGAAAAAAAAATAGAAAACCCAAAATATGTTTATAGATTTGCAGTCAAACTATTTACACATAAAAATGAAATAGACAATGGAGCATTTGATAATATCCATGAATTTGAAAGTTTAGAGATTTGTCTATTGATTTTAAAGGAAAAACAAAACAAAATAAAAGATAAAAATGCATATTAGTATACATTCACACACATAATACTTAATTTCATTTGCCTCATCACTTAAATTAAAATCACTTATACAGCTTTTATGTCACATTTAAATTTACTAGACAGAATCAAGAATTTGGTGTAAAGCATAATCTATTGTGAATTCTGAATATATATTTCTGAATATATATTTCTCAATAAATATTTGAAATCTGAATATATACATACACACATATATATAGAGAGAGAGACTATCAGCAGACATTTTCACTAGACTGAAAAATGCCTGACTCTATGAAATATTTTGTTCCTTAAAATCACTCAATATATCTAAGATAGTAAGACTAGAGATTAGCTTTAATCCTATATATACTTATATTACATGTTAAAACCAAGGTTTTGATGCTTGATTTAGGCTTCTACTGCTAGCAAAATCTCCTTATTTCAAATAACTCTGTTACCAAATATTATCCAAAAACCCTTTTCTTTTAAGGATTGTGTGTTCTGTGTGATATTTTAAATATGTAAATGTAAGTGAGTGGTTAATGTATGCCCTAAACCATTGTAAAAGTAGAACATCTTATGCTATAATTAAAAGGATTACTTATCTACTTAAACTCAAGTTATGAAATTGTAAGGCAATGGGAATTATACAGTAGAAAAATCAGTCTTATTTTGATTTAAAAAGAAAAAGCAAAAAAAAAAAAAAATGAGTCTCCAGATTATTGCTCATGGCCAAAACATAAGAATGAGTATTCAAGGGCACCTACAAATTGGTGGACTATTTCCCTTAAGTATTATTACCTTCCAGGTCATCTGTCTTTTACTTTCTCTGCATTTCATCTCTTCGGTCACTTAAGTTTGAAATTGAATAATGCTTTATAATTCTTAAGAATTTTCCTTCATGTTAAGCTTCCTTTGGCCTAATGTGATATATTTTGATTCTAAAAAAGGTGAATCAGGGCACCTGGGTGGCTCAGTGGATTAAAGCCTCTGCCTTCCAATCGGGTCATGATCTCAGGGTCCTCGGATCCAGCCCCGCATTGGGCTCTCCGCTTTGCAGACAGCCTGCTTCCTTCCTGCCCTCTCTCTGCCTGCCTCTCTGCCTACTTGTGATCTCTGTCTGTCAAATAAATAAATAAAAATCTTTTAAAAATACATAAATAAATAAAAATAAAAAAGGTGAATCAATTTGAAATTAAAATAAGAAAATATTGAAAAATTCATAATCTGATCCTTTCCTCAGCAGACAAAATTCTTGATTTCTTAGATACCTATAGTCTAATGAAATCCATTTTACCATTTAAACTTCAGTAGAATTTATTGCTCAAATTTTCTTAATTTCCTGACTTCATATTCATTCTCAACATGGTTGTTTATAATTAAGCTCATTTCTATCATGTACCCAAATTGTGGGCCCTTCACAGGGAAAATCTGTGTACTATTCATCTTTCTATACTAAATGCAGTGGCAGCCACATGAAGGTATAAAATAAAATTTGTAAAATAATAGATAAAATAAAAAATGATTGGATGTTCATATATTTGTTATAAATAACCTCAAAGTTTGTTTATGGGCAGAATCTCAACATAATCCACTAAACATTAAAATTCATACTATATTTTGATACTCTTATGAAAATTAAATAATGTATATATAGTCCAGTTTCAGACTCTTCTCATTTTATCTAGGAAAATTTTTGTCTCCATTTATTAAAAATGTAAAAATTATGTGTTTTGACTTTTTTAATACTGAAATGGGATCCGTGTATTATTTAAGGAGAAACAGATTAATGATAAATCAAGTCACTTATGGCACTATTGACTATATTCTTTTCTGAGTGAACACAAAAACAAAAATTCATTTTAATTCATATCTGTAAGCCCGAAAGATCTTTCAGAAATAAATATATACTTAAAATATTTGTATAAGTATACATATATATTAATATGCCAACTATTTATGAATTTATACATGTATACACCCAGAGACTTTAATTAAACCAAATTAAATACACACTTTCATCAATGAATGAAAACAAATTTATAAAGAGATTCATCCATTCATCCATTCCCAGATAATAAAATCAGTATTGTTAGTCACATTTTTTCATCAAATCAACTTCAAAAATTCCAAGACTATAAGTACTTGGCTCTTTTACCTCTGGGCTGTATTGTTTAAAGGGACTATGGTGATGTAAAACTTTTAGGTTAAAAGGGAAGAATTCTTACCATGAAACATAAGAGTCTCAAACTGATAATAACCATCAAATGCTCTCATTTCTTTTCCCATTTTTTTTCTCATTTGATATGCCTTCTTTACCAAACATGATTGCAAAAAACATAAACTCTAGCTAAACTAAGCAGTAAAGGTTTTCATTAGAATAATTTTAGGAATTCAAGAACTAATGGCGAACTCAAAGATCAGGTTTTGGAAACAGGTAAAAACAAAAACAAGAACTAGTAAGGAAACAATCTTTAGTAGGAACATTCCAATTAAGACAGCCCCTACCAATGTCAAGGCTCCCATTAGGCCTTGGTGGGGCATTCCCTGACACTCTTTGCTGTAAGTGAACCCTAACCACTCCTCTTTGTGCCTCCAGCTCTAGATACACAATTTTGTTTGGGAGCCACTGATTGGCTGAATCCAAATCATATGCCCAAACCATTGGTCCTCAGGGGCAGAAAAATGAAAGTTAGTCGTACTTAAACTCCTGTGGTAAGAAGCAAGACAATAATCTCATAACAAGACACAAATTGGAGTGTCTCCTGAGGCAAGAAAGAAAGCTGAACTAAGAATCAAAAGAATAATAAAAAAAAAAAAAAGGGTCAAAAGAATCAATCTGAAATGTCCATGGCATCATATTATCCCATCTTTGCCTAAAAGATTTTAGTAACTCCTGAATGACGACTGAATCCAGATTTCCATCTAAAATTCCACTTCTGAGCTTCAGATTCTCACATCTAAATGTTGATAGACATTTATATTTATATATTTCACAGTCCTAAAACTAAATGTGATGTATACATATCATTCCTCATGATCGTCTCTCATTCCCCTCTCCAAAAAAATCCTTAATCTACTTCTCAGAAAAAATTCAGTCATTCTACTATTTGCCCAAATGAGGGAGTTGTCTTAAAAACTGTTCCCTCCCTAACCCTCTCACTATGTACAATATATCACTTACCAAAATTGGCCATTTTTATATCTTACTATCAAATAATTGCTACCATTTTCTTCACTCAGGCCTTCAACATTTGCCAATTTGATTGTGGCAAACTCCTGTTTTCGTTACCAATAGGATCACTTCTTTCCATATAGTAAATGTGATCTTTCTAAAACCAAAAGCAGACCATGTCAAATACCTTTTCTTTTTTCTTTTTTGAAGATTTTGTTTATTCCTTGACAGAGAAACACAGTGGGAGAGGGAACACAAGCAGGGAGAGTGGGAGAGGGAGAAGCAGCCTTCCTGCCGATCATGACCTGAGCTGAAGGCAGACGCTTAACCTATTGAGCCACCCAGGCACCCCACATGCCATCTTTTAGAAATTACAAAATGTAAAAAAAATGTGTGCCTTATAACCAAAAAGTACCAATATTTAAAATACCACGAACACTTGGTATTCTCTATGTCTTTGTGGTCTCTATGTCTTTGCAGGAGCTACTCTGTTACCCTAGATAGTCCGTATCACCATAATACCACCATTCACCATCTAATTTTAATCATCTTCTAAAACTATACTTAAAAAATCATATTTTACCAAGTCTTAATGACCCACCATCTAGCACCCTCCTCAATAGCTTAGAATACTCTCAGTAACATGATATTCTCATTTAGTACCTATTGTTGTTTTGCCTACCTAATTATACCCTATAGCAGTCTGAGTATTGATGGCCCCCAAAATGTCCATTTTCTAATTCCCAGAGCCTGCAAATTTTACCTTGTATGGTAAAAAGGACATTGGGGATATGAATACATTAAGAATTTTGATATGAGGAGATTATTTTGGATTATCTGAATCCAAATAATCACAAGGATAGTCCTAAACAGAAGGCAAGATTATCAGCGTAAATAGTAGATGTGACAGGAGAAGATGAATATTGGAGGAATGTGAGGAAGAGGCCACAAATCAAAGATAACAGACTACTACTGGGCCCTGGAAGAAGCAAGGGAACAAATTGTCCCTCTGGAGCTCTCAAAAGAGAACAATCCCTCAAAATCCTTAACTATTGCCCAGTGACACTAATTTTGGACTTCTTACTCCAGAACTATAAATATTTTTTAATATATTTGTTGTTTTAAGCCATTAACTGTGTTGTAATTTGTTACAGTACCTATAAAAAGGTAATATGCATACTGTTTTAAAATCTCTTTCACATTTCAATGCCTTGATAACAAATATTATATATTTATCTCCATATCCTTGCACCTAACAAGACAGCTAGTATATTATGTAAGCACTTAGATGAATGAATGAGTGAAAGAGTTAAAGAGTTAATGAATAAATGAATTGATGAATGAAGACCCACCAATAAATGTTATGGTTTAGAGGAGACTTTGGACTTTCAAATTAATTCTGATAAGAACAATGATTCTACATGGACTATACATATTTGATTTGTGGTAAAAATATCCTCACCCATTTGAGTTTCCTGAGATCGTTAATACCTGAAGCAAGATCTGAATTAGGACTATAACCATAGTTTCCGGAATTTTCCTACTCAATATCTGGATTATGCTCTCACGAAGCAGAAGCAGACTTTGGGATGCATGAGGTTTATTAGAGATCCCTACATATGAAGAAAGGGTTAAGAAAGTAGTATCAGGACAAGAAAAGAGTCATGCTGAGATTCAGCCCTGATAAAGTCTCAGTAAAACTAGTAGGGAGTTATGGAGTGTGATTTCCCTGTGGAAATGCCCCTTTATAAGTCCAAAAGAGCAAGTCCTTTGTATTCCATCTCGTTCATTCACAAAGTAGAGCTGCTCAGGAAAATGTGCGGCCTGAGCAATGTTGTTCTCTGACTGAAGGAGACCTCAGTCTCAAAACCCTGAGATCATGACTTCAGCCAAAATCAAGAAGTCAAACTTAACCAACTGAGCCACACAGGTGTCCTGGTCAGTCCCCTTCCAGAACAGCTGATTGACTACTCACACCCAGGGCTACTGGGCAGCTGACTTAATGACCCCAAAGGCAGTTATCAGAAAATAGGAGTGCCTAGAACCCAGGAATTTTTTTCAAATTAGCCAATCCACAAAGTTCTGGAAACCTATCTAAAGCCACCCCACCCTTCATACATAAGCTGTTTCCTATAGCTCCACTTTGGTGTAACCCTGTCTGAGGGTACAGCCACCCCCCTACTCGGCAATGTGACAGACTTCCTTTGTTTAGAGCTGCACGTGACTGAATTCTGCCTTTTGTCTATCCCACCATCTTTGCCCTTCAATCAAGATTTTTTCCAACCTTATAAAACAATCGGTGCTGTGAGCAGGACGGTATGCCCATTACCACTGACACTGCTGTAGCTTTGTGGGAAGACTGCCCTTGGCTTACTAATTGGTCCCAGACAACCCCAACAAGAGCTTGAGGCAGGAATACCCTCCTGTGGGTGAGCCTGTACTTTAATCTTGTCCTCTCTTGTGTCTGACTGTGGTTGCCACATCTCTCCTTAGTCAAATGTCCTTGGCATCAGAATACGCAAATGAACAGTGCTAATTATCTGAACTCTGGAGGCTAGACACTACACCAGGTGGGGGCTCACCGCAGCGCAATAGAAGTGGTAGGTTACCTCAGCCTCCTTTCTGGAGATGGGCATTCTGGTGTGTTTCTAGGCTCGGCTTGTGCTTGGAAGAGGCACGTTTTAGGACTCCATCAGCTTTCTAGAGTTTGTGTTTCTTCATTATTATTTGGATCAGAACCGTGCTTGCTATATGGGTTTCAGACAACCCCTCTAGAGGAAGATGTTGTTGTGTTCCCCAATGGTAGAGAAATAACGTGTTAACTCTTGGAGGATATAGCTCAGGTGAGGGTGCCTGCTGTATACTTAACGTTGCCAGTGAACTTTACGTTCCACCAAACGTTCAGGGGTATGGTGGGCTGCACCTCTGGAGACCAGTTGTGCAATGTTAACTGTAAAGTGTCCCTCTGAGGCAAGACCACAATTATCTGTACCTTTCTTATCCCCTCAACACCTGTCAAAGTTACACAGTTGCATAAAAAATATAAAGCTTGTAGTCAGCATGCATCGACCTTAGTAAATACCCCTGCAAATCAACAGGCAAAGGGGTTGATACTTCAGCCAAAAAGACAAACTATTCTGCCCCAGGGAGAGGCTGCCATAGCTAAGTCAAAGACTATTTCCTCCACCGCAGACTGGCAAGCACTGGAACCAGAGAGGGCTGCCTACGAGGAAACCCACCCCTCACCAGGAACACTTCCATATAACCGCATAAAAGCCCAGTGGTTATCAGACGGAGACAGAAATTAAAACTGGACCTTCGGGAAGGCAGAAACGCAAAACAATACAAAATAATGAAAACCCTGTATAATAAGAAGGAGACCTCGGTATAGGGGAGAAACACATACAGATATACTGTTAAGGTCCCCAGTTTGACCAATTAGCAATACGAAATTTACCAAAAGATTTACCTAACAAAAAGATTTAAAAAGCTCTGGGGGAGGGCTGTTTGGCTTTTGCACTTCTACAACAGGGGCTCAGATTTAACTTTAACATTTGCTAAAATACACCAATAGGCAAAGATTCGTAGGCTAAATTACAGTTAAACCTACAGACCTCACTAATTTAAGCATAGTACCCTCCTTAACCTTAGGAGAATAACTAAAGATAAAAGAGAGTGAAAATAGGTAAGCCTCACTATACCTTGAGCCTTGCCTAAATGTCCTAATCATTGTACGCCTTGCCCTAAAATATCCCATAAACACTGGCACAGTGGATAATAAATTAAAATTAAATTAAGTCTTTGGCACTTACAAAACGGCTTGATAAAATGGGACTCCACGGACTTCCAGTTAAAATGTTAATATGGCCCCATATAAATTAGAATAGGGCCTCTGAGAATTAAAACATTATATAAGATCTAATTAATGAACAGGTAATTGTCTCCATTCCTGATTTTTGTCCAATTTTAAACCTGAAAAGAATAAATGATACCTCATGGTGGAGTGAATTAATATACCCTTAAGCCTATGATCCTATCCATTAAGGCTCCATATCCATCACCCCATTATTATTATTGAAATTATTAGCTCCATCAAATCAGCAACTGGTAAATATTTTGTTCTTATACTTTTGTCTATTTTAACAGTATCTGCAGTTTGCCTTCCCCTCTGAAGGGACACAATATTCCCTTACTAGACTACCCCTGTTATAGCTCCATAGCTTTGTCATGCGGTTTTTGCATATAAGATCTTGGCTATCTCCCCTTTCTCCAGGAACACAGATATGATGTTACAATGATGTCATTCTCCTTCTGAGGAGTTTCCTATGATGCATGCACTGAGGACATACAAGTCTAATACATTTTAATGAATTTTGGATTCTGCAGACAACATATTCCTCATTTACACATTTTACTTAATCTCACTTACAAATCAGCCCTCCTTAAATGGGAATACCTCCAAATAAAGGCTCTAGAGTCTGTCCAAATTGAAATAAAAATGCACGCACAGTAGTGCTCTCAGAGCCTCCTTCACTGCAGCGGCTTTTAGAAACCTTCTTTCATGCCTTCTGGAATCTCTAGACTACCTGTCATGGCCATAAGTTCCTGATAGGCTTCCAGTGGAAGAAACAACCTTATTGGAACTGCCAGCATTATAAGTGATGGAGCACAGTGGAATGTTGCTGCTCTCCATCCTTAAACCAGGAGGTCCCGGTAAAGAAAGGAGCACAGTGTCAGTGTCCTTATCCAAATTTCAGGCAGTTATAACACTGAATGGTAGTAAATGTCTCCATCTGCACATTTTTATAAACGTTAGGGCTATTGCCTACAAGTTGTCCCTTTTAGGGTAAAGAATCCTGAGACTCTTGTTTCACAGGTACCCAAAATAAAAAACAAAGTTACGAGTATATCTATGTATAATAAGGTCACAATGAAAGGCCTTACTAGGATCCCCTTGGGAGTGTCATACATTACTGATAGTGACTCAGGCACTTTCACTTCAAGAAGGTGTAATAGGCTCTCAAGAAAGTAATTCAGTGGAACTTTGACCCAGATGGGGGTCCCAGGCAGCTGGATTAATTGAGACCTACCTGGTTCCTCAAAGAACTCCTGTTTAAGTTGGAAAATGACAAATAGACCTCTAAATGGGTCTTTGTGTCTTATTCTGGGATTGATCTTTCTTAATTCAAGGCACCTTGGTCAACTCACATGTAAGATCCACTTCAAAAACCACCTTCTCTTTCCTCCATTTAAAGTTGGAAAAACCTCTTCTCCATTTATGCTCCTGATTCTCCTTAAGGAAAATTTCCCATGCCTTAAGGAGAACCTTGTAGAGGTTATTATCAACTGTGCCAGTTTAAAAATTAATGAAGATTGGGATGGATGGCTCAGTGGGTTAAGCCTCTGCCCTCGGCTCAGGTCATGATCTCAGGGTCCTGGGATCGAGCCCTGCATCGGGCTCTCTGCTCAGCAGGGAGTCTGCTTCCCTTCTCTCTCTGCCTGCCCTCTGCCTACTTGTGATCTCTCTCTCTGTCAAATAAATAAATACAATCTTGACGGAGGAGTCAAGATGGCGGAGAAGTAGCAGCTGAGACGACATCAGGCAGCAGGAGAGCAGCTGGATCGCCTATCAAACCATTCCGAACACCTATGAATCCAACAGGAGATCGAAGAGAAGAAGAGCAACAATTCTAGAAACGGAAAATCGAGCCCTTTCTGAAAGGTCGGACCAGCGGAGAAGTGAATTCAACGCGACGGGAAGAGAGACCCCGGGGGGAGGGGCCGGCTCCCGGCAAGCGGCGGAACAACGGACACAAAATCGGGACTTTTAAGTCTGCTCCAAGGAGGGACGTCGTGCCAGAGGCTAAACTGGAGTGAAGACCTCGCGGGGACAGCGTGGACCCAGGTCCCGCAGGGTCACAGAAGGATCGGGGGTGTCTGAGTGTCGCGGAGCCCACGGGTATTAGAGCGGGGAAGCGGCTGCGGGGACAGAGCCGAGGTTTCCTAGTGGTCGGTGACACGGGCCGGTGCTCTGTGCGAGGGTCCCCCCAAGAGCCGGGGAGACTCCGACCTGGGAGAGCCCAGAGATCTGCGGGTTTCGGAGACTCCAGGCGGGACTCTGTGCCAGAGACAGAGACGCTTGGTCACAGGCTGGGTGAGCTCGGAGCTCCCGGAAGCCAGTGACACGGGACTGATGACGCACGATCTTCTCCGAGCGCGGCCGGAGCTGGGGAGACGGGAGTGATGAAGCGCTTTTCCCTGAAGGCGCCCTGAAGACGGGCCCCGAGCTCTCGGCTCCTCCGAACCGGGGACTGGGCGGCCGCCATCGTCATTCCCGTCCTCCGGACTCCACGGAAAGCGTTCAGGGAACAAAAGCCCCCGAAAGCGAACCCGAGAGGATGACTCAGCCCGGCCCCTGGGAAGGGCGGTGCAACTCCGCCTGGGGCAAAGACACCTGAGAATCACGACAACAGGCCCCGCCCCCAGAAGATCAAAGAAATCCAGCCCAGACCAAGTTCAGTTAACGAGGAGAACAGCGGATTCTTATCTGGACAAAAGGACAAGGCAGAAAAACCCACCACACAAAAAAGAGCAGGAGGCAGGACGGAAGGCTGGGGACCTAATCAATACAGACATTGGTAATATGTCAGATCTGGAATTCAGGACGACGATTCTCAAGGTTCTAGCCGGGCTCAAAAAAGGCATGGAAGATATTAGAGAAACCCTGTCCGGAGAAATAAAAGCCCTTTCTGGAGAAATAAAAGAACTAAAATCTAATCAAGTTGAAATAAAAAAAGCTATTAATGAGGTGCAATCAAAAATGGAGGCTCTTACTGCTAGGATAAATGAGGCAGAAGACAGAATTAGTGATATAGAAGACCAAATGACAGAGAACAAAGAAGCTGAGCAAAAGAGAGACAAACAACTACTGGACCACGAGGGGAGAATTCGAGAGATAAGTGATACCATAAGACGAAACAACATTAGAATAATTGGGATTCCAGAAGAAGAAGAAAGAGAAA
>RCUC01131387.1:0-23546 GCA_003697995.1 Taxidea taxus jeffersonii
TTTTATTTTTCCAGTGTTCCAAGATTCATTGTTTATGCACCACATGCAGTTCAATCCTAACAGAGACCTTTAAAAAAGTCTAATGAAAGCCATTAGTACTTTCTGCAGAGAAATATACATGTATAAGCACACACATACGATTTTTTTTTTAATTTCAGGAGATTCATGGACTCTTAGGTTAAGAACCATAGCTACAGTATCTTCCTGAGCAAGACATGCACCTCAGGCTTAACTCTACCCATACAGAAACTAAAATTAGTAATTGCCTACGTAACAATATTACACTGCAGGTAGTTCTAAGGGTACCATATTATATATACAAAGGAAGGAAAGAGATATTTTATTGAATGAAGGTTATGCTAAGATCACCAGCTTTAGGAAAAGAAGTTACCAACAGTCTTCTCTTATAGGCATAAAGTCAATATTTTTTATTTAAAATTTTTAGGGATTGGGGCACCTGGGTGGCCCAGTGGGTTAAAGCCTCTGCCTTCAGCTCAGGTCATGACCCCAGGGTCCTGAGATTGAGCCCTGCATCAGGCTCTCTGCTCAGCAGAGCCTACTTCCTCCTCTCTCTTTGCCTACTTGTGATCTCTGTCTGTCAAATAAATAAATAAAATCTTTAAAAAAATAAAATAAAATTTTTAGGGATTATTTGGGTAAGTTTTTTTTAACCTCAGAATTTCTAGTACTAAATTTCTGTTATAATTAAATGAAAATATACAATCTATTAGTACAAAATTATTAGTACAAAAAGAAAACACAGTTTATTTGCATAAATCTGTTAGTGTTAAATAAGGCTTGAAACTTAAAATAATTGAGATCCAACCACTGGGAATACAGAGCCTTTAAAATGTTGCCTTCCATGGCCCCAGCAAACCTGTATTGTCAATAAGGGAAGGAGTCTGGAGCCCAGAAAAATGGCAAGAATCAAAAGTTAAGGCAACTGGAAGGAAAACTAGAACCATCTAAGTACAACATGAATGTAATGTGCAACATGTGAGGGACTAGAAAATTCTGAAATTTGCAGTACTTAACTCTGAGAACTAGCATTCAAAATCATAAAGGGTCATTGGTCAACTGTGGCAATCAGATTAAGTAAGTTTGATTTCTTTGCCATTTGCAACAACATGGATGGAACTAGAGGGTATTATGCTGAGCGAAATAAGTCAATCAGAGAAAGACAACTTTCATATGATCTCCCTGATATGAGGAAGTTGAGAGGCAATGTGGGGGGCTTGGGGGATAGGGAAGGAATAAATGAAACAAGATGGGATGGGGAGGGAGACAAACCATAGGAGACTCTTAACCTCACAAAACAAACTGAGGGTTGTTGGGGGGAGCGGGGGAGGGAGAGGGTGGTGGGGCTATGGACATTGGGGAGGGCATGTGCTATGGTGAGTGCTGTGAAGTGTGTAAACCTGGCGATTCACAGACCTGTACCCCTGGGGCTAATATTACATTTTATATTAATAAAAAATTTAAAAAAATAAGTTTGATTTCTGCTCTCTAGAGAAACATAACTTAAGGTAGCAATAATGACAGGCACAGCAAACAGACACTTTCTTTCTTACCATTAAAGATCGACACAAATCAAAGTTAAATTATAAAGTGAAATACATAAGGACAAATGATTAAAAATTTGACCATCAAGCTACCTCTTAAGTTGAAACAAAAGAACTGGGAATGTTTGCAATCTGGCAAACAAAGCCCTTAATTACTAAGACTCAGAAGTACATTTTTTCTCCCATGGGCAATCCTCAGAACCACCAAGTGGAGAACCCACACTAAATGGTAACAAAAATGTAACTCTGCCTGGGGGAATAGGGAGATGCTACATGGAGAGATTGGGATTTGAAATCGCCTTGGAGGATAAAGGGTAAGTTTTCCAGATAAAATTGGAGAGAAAGGCTAGGTCAATGTTAAGAAAGTCCTTTGTAAAGGCCTGAGGAATCTGAAATTTGTCTTACAAATAAGACCCAAGGAGCCAAAGAACTTTTATAAGCAGGAGTATGACAAAACCAACTTCATTTTTTTTAATATTTAAAGAAATATTTGTGGTAGCAGAGGATAGACTTTCTAGCTGTTGACCACTGCAACTAAAAATGCCACCCACCTAACAGATGTTCAATACTTGTTGATAAACTTACTGACTGAAGCCTTATGAAACAATTATCAAAACATGTAGATTGACATATAAACAAAGGTTGGTCCAAAAAGCCGCTACTGGGTATTCATACACAGAAACGTAAGTATTTAGGGCTTGATGCCTGTGTTTTGATATTGCTCAAAAAGGGGTACTGTGATCTGTAATCAAAGGATGCCAATCCTTCTTTTTCTACATTAATAAGACTTTATCTGGCTTAAAATAAAACAAAGCAAATCAATAACCTTATCTAGAGGAAATAATACCAATAAAACAGCATCTAAAATATCAATTTTTATTTCAGTCTGTAAGCCCTTTTCTTGCTTGGCTGTACAGTCTCCAATCATCCCTGAAATACAAGTGATTGGGCTCTTCTGGACCCACCAGTTAAGGGGAGGGAACATTTATCTACCGTCAATTCACGGGACACTAATCTCCTTCCCACTCTTCTGATTACAAGCAAGCAGGATGCTAGAGGAAAGGCCTCAACAGAAGCTTTAAAAATAAATAAATAAACCCAGCCCCTTCTGCTCCAGGAATACAGAAAAGACTGGCATTAGTACAAGAGAAAGTGATCTGTCCAAACAAAAGCCAATCTGAAGGAGGAGTAAACCCCACAAGCTAGCCTGGCATTATTGGTAGGAAGATAGCACACTTGTTAAAAATGTATATTTTAATTTTCTGTATTGCAAAAGGCCCCAATTTGCCCAGGGATCTAGCTAAGCTGCCATTTTCTACTACGACAGAGTCTAATCTTTATTTAATGGATTTAGCATCTATCTTTACTAGAGTGGTCTCTAAGGAAAAGGGGAGGGGAGAATGAAGGGGCAGAGAAGAGATGATCAGATCCCCCCTCCCCCTTTCATCCATCCGGCGCTCATGTTTGTGTTCAAAATTCAATTACCTCCTTATTGATACTTCACAGAGATATTTAAGCTGCAAACATGAAGCCCTGATTTCCCAAGGGGCCATGCCCCTCTCTATTTCACTGCTCTGCTTCCCCCTGGGTGAATTCCTGAGGCGTCCATATTAATAGGTAATCAGTCACAATTCATTTATTAAACAGCTAGCAAGGTTTATCAGCCTGCCCTGATTAGCCCGAAGAAACCACTGAATTCCTAATTTATTTATGGAAATGTAAGTGTCTTTCTGAATTCCATTCAGGAGGTGCAGGAGTGTTTTGGTCGCCGCATCCTGCAATGTAACAGGCAGCACCAGCAGCAAGCGAGCTTTCCAGGATGAAGAGGGGCGACCAGAAGGCAAAGAGCCAGGGACATACACTGCAGCGGTTCTTCTTCTGGCCACCGGATTTGGGTCCACATAATCCTTGGATTAGTACTTATTTGATTGCTTTCTGTTTACATAAAAGAGTTGGAAATGTCACTCGGCAGCCATTACTATCCACTGTAACAAAAATCAATCTCAGGGATGCTGCTTTTTGATTGGCAGAAAAGTGGCCCTTAATGGAGTAGAATTGAGGACCTCGGTGAATTAAAAGACAATCACTCTCAGCAGAGTTAAGACACCAGGGTGGAACAACAAACCCAAACCACAAAGATAATACTTTGCAAACATTCATCTTAGAATAGTAACTAAACCAGATCCCGTTTTAATCTTCTACTATTCTAGGCTACAGTGACAAAACAGCTTTGCAGATGATTTCTACAATTCTAATCAATTAACAATTCACCCAAAATTGCCCATTACTAATTAAAAGGCCAATTCAGATTAAATAAAGCTCTTAAGAGTAACATTAAAACCCATGCTAACTGCCCCAATAGGTACAATTAGAAAAGAAACTGTTTTGGGGACATGAGCAGATCGTACAACCTAAACTCTTGTTTTCAGCCAGAATTAGAACTAGTTTCTTCTGAAAAACGATAAAATACAAAAAAAAAAAAACATAAAGAATGTAGCCAATGTTTCAATACCAACAAAGAATGCTAATGCTTATCTTTGTGTGGGTTATCCACAGCCAACATTTTCAAATCCCAACCTGCCTTCCTCAGAGTCCACTATGATTTAGAGCAACCTCCCCATATAACCTAGTGTATGCAATGAAAGGTAAACCATAATCTTAAGAAAAACATCAAACCCCAATTGGGGAACATTCTACAATGCTCCTGACCAGTTAGTCCTTAAAACTGTCAAGTTCATCAAAACAAGGAAAGCCTGATGAACTGTCACAGCCAAGTGGAGACTAAGGGGAGGTATGATTACTAAATGTAATTATGATATCCTAGATGGGACTCCAGAATTAGGGCAAAACTAAGCAAAGCTGAATAAAGTACAGGAAAAATGTTAAACAAATTAAAAAAAGTTCATGAACTTCACTGACTGTAACAAATGTGTAACAGGGGTACCTGGGTGGCTCAGTTGCTTGGGCAACTGCTTTTGGCTCAGGTCGTGATCCTGGAGTCCCAAGGGATGGAGTCCCGCATCAGGCTCCCTGCTCAGCAGGGAATCTGCTTCTCCTTCTACCCCCCACCCCCCCATCTCATGCACGGGTGCAGGCTCTCTCTCTCTCTCTCATTCTCTCCCTTCCAAATAAATAAAACAAATGTGTAACAAATGTACTATCATAATAATAGGGGAAACTGGGTGTGGGTCATATGGAAACTGTCCTTTACAGTTTTCCCATAAATACCTAAAACTATTCTAAAATTCAAAAATCTAACTAAAGAAAGAACTGACAATACATAAACTAAATTACAAGGTGGCGAAAACATGAATAAGTAATTATTATATTTTTATGACAGAAGGTTGAAGATAGTTTCAAAAAGCCATTTTTCATTAAAAATAATATTTTTAGAATAGTGAAAATAACACATTTATAAATGAAAATTTTCATATATATTTATTTGTTTTTACCTGACAGGAACAGCAAAAACATTTAGTTATTAGTATATTTACTTTATCAGTTTTAAATGTATTCTCCCAGGGGATGCCTGGGTGGCTCAGACAGTTAACTATCTGCCTTCAGCTCAGGTCATGATCGCAGCATCCTGGGATCCAGTCCTGAGTCAGGCTCCTTGCTCAGCGGGGAGCCTGCTTCTCCCTCTGCCTGCTGCTCCCCTGCTTGTACTCTCTCTCATGCTATCAGACAAATAAATAAACAAAATCTTAAAAAAAATTTTTTTTTAATGTATTCTCCCGGAAATGTTATCTCTATGCGAAATGTCAGTGAGTATTATAATTACAATAAATGGGAAACCCCCTAAAACACACACACACACACACACACAAATATACAGAAAAGAAAAAAAGCAAAGCAGTTGTAATATGGAAAAATAAGTAATTGGGACGGGTTTTTGGCAAAGAAAATAAAAATATATCCTCAAAACAAATATTAACACTCTTCAGGTTGGGTCACTGTGACTTTAGGTTGTGTTGATGTTACTGTTCCTCTCCTTGGGTTTGAGTCATCAAGAAATGATTTGCGTGTGCTTTGGCTAAAGATGAAACAGGCTCAAGTCAGGAGCACTAACCCTCCCCATTCACAGATTAACAAATGCATACGTTAGGATTCTGTTAATCACTCCATAATGAAACATAATAAAGTTTTAAGGCCCAAAGTCTTTATTTGAACTGCCCAATACATAAAAATGCAACATATGGCCTATGCTTCTAGCTTCTAGCTTCTAAAATACTAGCTAGGGAAGAAGTAAAAACTGAAGTGCATCAGGCAGGGATAGCCTACTACAAACAATGGCTGTGGTCAGATGACATGGTCTTGATTCACAGCTCCTGGGTCAGTCCAAACCTTTGCAGACTACAAAATAGAGTCAATGGTCCAACCTACTCCTAGAGTAGCTGTAGCTTTGGAAATTATTCGGTTAAAGCACTTAGCACAGTACCTGTTAGCAGGTACTCATACAATGATGGCTTTGAAGATACGCTTATGAATGTTCCCCAGCTAGCTGATGACCACAGGCAGAAAAACCTGAGAAAACAAACAGTTAATTGAACAGTAATAAAAACGAGAGTCCCTCCGCAGAGTTCATTAACATTAATACAGCACCCTTACAGACAATGCACCTACTTGATGCACTTAACAACCTATATGGAAGCCAAAGCAGTCATTTACACCTGTATTTCACAGATAAGAAAAATGAGGCAAGTAAAGTGATTTGTCCAAGGTCAATAGCTAATAATGAGCAAAGTTGGAATTTGATGTAGTTCTTCTGGTTCTGTCTAATTTGTTCGTTGGTCTCCCATTCTGCACCACAGGCACGTTCTGTCCTTTGGCTGGTAACTCTTGACTTCTCTGGCATATTACTCTGATCCATGTCAAATTCCTTACAACCAGAAGTCCTATAATGCCACAGGATTTCTTAAACCCCACAGCTTTCATCGAGTACTACCATTTTAAGAAAATTTCAGTACGAAAAAAGAGAGACTATTCAAAAAACAATTGAATTGTATTAAAATAACCAACAAAAACAGACTGGTCAATCACTTTAATTTTTCTTTTAATTTGTGCTCAAGTACACCTAATCTCGTCATCAATAAATTTCATTGACATCCTTGTCCAAGGCAGTTAGTCATTATCTCAATCTTGACGTATATATATTTCTACATACAAGACAGGGGGAAGAAAAAAAGGATGCTGCTCAAATTCTTCCTGAATATCCTATGCATTAACACCCACTTAAAGTAATACTACATTAAACAAACTTCCTATTGCAGGCTATCATTCTGGGCTATTATGAGGAAAAATCTGTCCTCTACATTTGTGTACTCTATATCTTATGGGTTCATTCAAAATAGTTCTTAGCAATACATGAAATACATGTAACATGAAGAAAAATATTAAAATGTTCTTTCTGGTCTAGTTGTCTCAGCAGGTGACCCTTTACCATTCCTACTGAAGAAAGTTGCTAAGAGTTATCCCCACATATCCACATTTTAACTAAAAACTTCAAAGGGAATACTGCCATCTACTGAATCACATTTATCACCATTCTGTCTCTCTCACAGGGATACCTAATTTAATGGCTCTCTGGAACAATTTTTTGTGTGTGTGGGGGGGTCTTTTTTAAAGGGATGCATTTCCATTTTTTTTATTTATCTGACACAGAGAGAGAGAGAGATCACAAGTAGGTAGAGAGGCAGGCAGAGAGAGAGGAGGAAGCAGGCTCCCTGCTGAGCAGAGAGCCGGATGCGGGGCTTGATCCCAGGACCCTGGGATCATGACCTGAGCCGAAGGCAGCGGCTTAACCCACTGAGCCACCCAGGCGCCCCTGGAACAAAAAATTTTAATACTAAAGACGTTTACGTTAAAAGCAAACTTTAAAGGCACAAAAAGTTGTATATATTCACAGCTACCCATGACAAAAATACCCCAGAAAATAATTCCTATTATTCTTATCCAATGACATACGACCTGCTCAAAGCAATATTTTGAAATCTGGCTGGAATACCATTAATGCCTGACAACTTTCTTTCACAAACTTCCCATATCAAACCAGAAAGGCTAGCATTTCAATTTAACAATAGCTATTCAACCTCAGAGTGAATTACTTTCACTTTTTATCTCAGCCATGATTTGTCTTCAAAAAAAATTTTAGTTAATTTCTAAAGTGCAGCATATAGACAGAAAAATGTACAAATCATAAGTATATGTGTGGAATTTCACAAAATGGACACACAACCACATCCATCTTTATAGAGAACCATTACCAGCCCCCAGAAGTTTCCCTTTTCACACTCCCTCCCAGCCACCACCATACCCACAGTGCAACAATTATTTTGATTTATGCTATCATAGGTTAGCTTTGCTTGTTTTTGAACTTTATATAAATGGTGTTGCATAATACGTACTCTCTTGTGTCTATCTTTATTTATCAATGTTATATTCCTGAGACCCATTCATGTTGTTGCATGTAGCAATAGTTTGTTCATTTTCAGGGCTATATATTATTCTAGGGTGTGACTATATCTGAAGTTGTCTGTTCATTTTACTGTCAACGAACTTTTGGATCATTTCTAGTCTTGACCTATAGGAACAGCACTATTCTGAGTATTTCTGTATGCATCTTTTGGTATACAAATATTTGCATTTCTATTTCTAGAGTATATACCTAGCACTAGAATTGTAATTAAAATATTTATTTGTATATATGATTGGATAGGATATATGTATGATCACCCTTAGAAGATACTGCCTGTTTTCCAAAATGGTTGTACCCATAATCATTTGCCATTTAAAGTCTCATATTTCTCAGCTAACCTTTCAATTGGAAATTGTTCCCAGTTAGAAAAACTTGGGACACTTGGAAGCCGGTTGGGAGTACTTAGGAGAAGAGAGGTCAGAGTTGTTAGGATCATTAATAGAGACCTTCCCAGACTCTTGGCTCCCCCTTGAGGACTATGACCTATAGACCACAAGATACTAGAAGCCTATTTGAGTCTGTATCCCATGTCACTATACCCTAGTACCAATTACCAGAAGGTTTCTCCCATTCAGGTTCTCCTAAACACTCTCTAAACCCTAATCAATACCTCAAACTCCCAGATAAACATATTATATGTTTTTGAGCACAAGCTAAATTGTTTTAGCTAGAATTCAGTTTAATACCGTAAATTCCTTCCTGACTACGTGGAATGAGTTTTAATGTAGTTTCTGAAAAACAGTATTAGCAGAATTGAATTAGAATTACTATAATAAGAACCCCTCCTCCAAGATTTCTCCTATTTACAGTGACAAAGACTCTTGTCAATAATATGAGAATGCTGTGCCTAACTTCACTCGTGTACTGATTAGGACTGGTAGTCTTATCTCATCATAATGTCTCAACTTAAAGGCAAAAAGGAGACAGCTGCCAGAATATTTTAATACCCATGTATTTAGAGAATTGCTCTAAATTAGACGTCAGTCTAATCATTTTGTAGAGTTATAAAAATATCTGCTACAGGGGCGCCTGAGTGGCTCAATGGGTTAAAGCCTCTGCCTTCCGCTTGTGTCATGGTCTCGAGGACCTGGGATCGAGCCCCACATTGGGCTCTCTGCTCAGCGGGGAGCCTGCTCCCCCACCCCCTACCTCTGCCTGCCTCTCTGCCTACTTGTGATCTCTGTCAAATAAATAAAATCTTTAAAAAAAAATATCTGCTACAAAGTGGTCTTGTAAGGATGTGTCCTAATGTAGCCGAGGGTAATAAAACACTGCAGTCATGGGTCCAAGTATGCCAAGTCAGAACTGATACACACCAGTGTTGCTGTGGGTTTAAAAAACTGTTTGGGCTAATCTTTTTATTTTTTTTTTTTTAAGATTTTGTTTATTTATTTTATAGACAGAGATCGCAAGTAGGCAGGAGGCAGAGAGAGAGAGAGGAGGAAGCAGGCTGTCCGCAGAGGAGAGAGCCCGATGCGGGGCTCGATCCCACAACCCTGGGATAATGACCTGAGCCGAAGGCAGCGGCTTTAACACACTGAGCCACCCAGGCGCCCCTGGCTAATCTTTTTAAAGGACTCTTGTTTATGTAACCAAGAATTAGCTGCAAAAGTAACCAACTGCTTCAGTGCTTCAACAATGAGTTGTGCCTAATGAAAATTCAGAAATCATTACCACATGTCATAAGGAGGTAACAGTCAGCATGTAGAAGACTAAAAACAAAAACAAAAACAAAACAATGTATTTTTTAAATTAAGGGTCTTTGAGACTCTGATGGGTAGTAAATCCATTCAACATAGAAAGCAGAAATAATCAAAATCATTGTCAAAGTGCAGGTCAAACTCACCCTAGGCCAGAGATGCTTGCTAGTGGCTACTTTCTTCTGTTACCACTTTACAGGCTAAACAGAGTAAACCCACAGAGGCGACCGCATGGCTCAGTGGCCAAATTATGATATAAGATCACTTTGCCTCCCTACTTAATACTTAATTACTTGTCAATATGTGAACAAATAGACAAACAGGTAATGTCTTTTACTGTCCTAAGCAAATCTGGCTGCCAGTGAGGGAAATGAGCATGAGAAAAGAGGATTCGTGCAGGTTAATCAAATAGTAACTGTTAAATGGAATGTTACATTTTACATGGAATCTTACAGTGTGGAGGAAACCAATTTGCCAATGATGATATATAAAATTTATTTCTTAGGGCACCTGAGTGGCTCAATTAGTTAAATATCTGTCTTTAGCTCAGGTCATGATCCTGGAGTCCTGGGATCCAGCCCCACATCCAGCTCCCTGCTCAGTGGGGAGTCTGCTTCTCCCTTTGCTCTCTCTCACTCTGTCTCTCAAATAAATATATAAATAAAATCTTTTAAAAAAATAAAATTTATTTCTTTCATTCCAGCTTATTTATTATTATTTTTTTTAGATTTTATTTTTTTATTTGACAGACAGATTACAAGTAGGCAGAGAGGCAGGCAGAGGTGAGCAGAGAGCCCGATGCGGGGCTCGATCCCAGGACTCTGGGCAGAGGCTTTAACCCACTGAGCCACCCAGGCAACCCTAAATTTTTTTTTAAAGAATCTACCCAACCACTTTCAACCCACTATGAGCCCTCATTTCCGAACTTCTATGGTACGCAAGTGACAATCAGTAAATTATCTTTATACTGTGATCTTTTTTTTTTAACTTTATTTAAGCTTTATTTAAACATATAATGTAACCCCACCACCCTCTCCCAACCCCTCTTCCCCCCACCCCCCTCAGTTTGTTTTATGACATTAAGAGTCTCTTTTGGTTTGTCTCCCTCCCAATCCCATCTTCTTTCATTTTTACTTTTCTAACACGTAAACTCTTCTATTTATAATCTGATTAGGGTGACAAGACAAATATATAAAAAGATCACAGTATACTACAGGATATATACTGTGATCTTTTTATATATTTGTCTTGTCACCCTAATCAGATTATAAATAGAAGAGTTTACGTGTTTTTGACATCCAGGGTCTAGCACATTGCTTTTCATAGGAAGCCATTAGTAAATATTTATTTATTATAATATCTAAATCCTAAGAAACGGATGTGAACCCTTAGTAGAGTCAGATGTTACAATAATGATGATCAAGAGATTATTTCAAATCTACTTTGGGAAAGAATAAAAGAGAAGGAGGGGTAGAAAAGACTCATTCAGGGGCGCCTGGGTGGCTCAGTGGGCTAAAGCCTCTGCCTTCGGCTCAGGTCATGATCTCAGGGTCCTATGATCGAGCCCCGCATGGGGCTTTCTGCTCAGCAGGAAGCCTGCTTCCCCCTCTCTCTCTGCGTGCCTCGCTGCCTAACTGTGATCTCTGTCTGTCAAATAAATAATTAAAATCTTAAAAGAAAAGAAAAGACTCATTCAAGAATTGAAGGGAGTAGAATACAAAAATCATTATACGTCAAAAAAAGACCTTCAGGGGTGCCTGGGTGGCTCAGTGGGTTAAAGCCTCTGCCTTCAGCTCAGGTCACGGTCTCAGGGTTCTGGGATCGAGCCCCACATCAAGCTCTCTGCTCAGCAGGGGGCCTGCTTCTCTCTCTCTCTCTGCCTGCCTCTCTGCCTACTTGTGATCTCTCTCTGTCAAATAAATAAATAAAATCTTAAAAAAAAAAAAAAGACCTTCAGTAACACAGGCTGGATTCAACTCTGATTTATGTCAGTCGAGGGACAGATGGAATGGTCTTGGAAACTGTCTTTTCTTTTTTAAGATTTTATTTATTTGACAGAGAAACAGTGAGAGAGGGAACACAAGCAGGGGGAGCAGGAGAGGAGGAGCAGGGTCCCCACTGAGTAGGGAGCCTGATGTGGGGCTCAATCCCAGGATCCTGGGATCATAACGTGAGCCAAAGGCAGACACCTAACAACTGAGCCACCCAGGTGCCCCTGCCTTTTCTTTTCTAACAACCTTTCCTAATTAGTGTCCAAGTCCTGCCTTTGGTGAATACTAGATGATTTGGATCAATAAAAAGATCTCTGGTCATGTGCTTCACAATGGCATTTGGTACATAACCTGTGCATCTTGCCCCTCATAAGGACAGCTGCAGGAAGGGTGGGCATAGGAGGGAAAATGCTCCCTCCTGTGAACTGAACTGAGCATGCACTCCCCTCTTACCATCTTGAAAAGTGGTAAGAGAACAAAATAAAATTTCAGGATAGCTTTACTTTCTCTGGCTTGTCATGATAATCAGGTAATAGCATTAACAATGCCTGAATCCTATCTGCTGATCTTTTTTCATTATTTATCATTTCTTAACCAGGAATGCCTCTATCTTATGTTTTCTGTTATATTTAAAAGATTTGGGGGGGGGGTACAGCTGGCCCTTTTTTTCACTACATTTGTATCTTGCATGGAGCACTGGGTGTGGTGCATAAACAATGAACTCTAGAACACTGAAAATAAATAAAACAAAAAGATTTTTTTGAAAAGTCATGTTGACATTAAAACAAAAAATAATTTCATTGCTTTGGGAAGGGCAAGTTTTTTTCCTGAATGAATAGTGCTGTGGAACAGGCATATAGTGGACTTCCTCAAATCCTTTCGGGCTTCCTGGACTGGTTTCATATCTTTGTTTTCTTGTTTTTCTCATATAATTTGTTTTAAAATTGAAATATAATTCATATGCCATAAATTTGCCATCCCCCCTTTAAACTGTGGTAAAATACACATAGCACACATTTTACCGTATTAACCATGTTTTTAAAAATATTTATTTGTCAGAGAGAGAGCAGAAGCACAGAAAGCTGCAGGCAGAAGAGGCAGAGTAGGCAGAGGGAGAAGCAGGCTCCCTGATGAGCAAGGAGCCAGATGCGGGACTCGATCCTAGGACCCTGAGACCATGACCTGAGCCGAAGGCAGATGCTTAACCAACTGAGCCACTCAGGCGTCCCACCATCTCAACCATTTTTAAGTGTACATTTCAGTGGCATTAGTATATTGATATTGTTGTGAAACGTATGTTCAGACTTTTTTCCTCTTACAAAATTGAAACTATATCCATGAAATAACTCCCATTCTCCCTCCCTCCCTTCCCTGGCCCTTGGCAACCACCGTACCACTTTCTGCCTCTATGAATCTGACTACTCTAGGTATGCATATAAGTAGAATCATACATTATTTGTCTTTTTGGGGCTGGCTAATCTTACTTAGCATATCCTCAAGATCATCCATGTTGCAGTACTTGTTAGATTTTCCTTCCTTTGGAGGCTGAATACTATTCCATTGCATGTACATACCACATTTTGTTTATCCATTCATCCATCAATGGACACTTGGGTTGTTTCTACCTCTTGGCAATTTCACATGCTGCCGTGAACATGAGTGTACAAATATCTTGTTCAAGTCCCCACTTTCAATTCCTTTGGGTATATACCCAGAATTGCTGGATCATATGGTAATTCTATTTTTAATATTTTGAGGAAGTACCATACTGTTTTTCATAATGGCTGCACCATTTTTACATTCCCAACAATAGTGTGCAAGGGGTCAAATTTCTCCACATCCTTGCCAACACTTGTTATTGTCCATCTTTTTCATTATAGTCATGGCAGTGGGTATGCAGTAGTATCTCCTGATTTTGATTTGCATTTCCTATTGATTAATGTTGAGTATCTTTGCATGTGCCTACTGGCCATCTATATATCTTTGGAGAAATGTCTATTTAAATCCTTTGCTCACTTTAAAAATTGGGCTGTCTTTTTATTCTTGAATTATATGAGTTCTTTATATAGTCTGGATACAAGCCCCTTATCAAACAACATAGAAATGATTTACAAAAGTTCTCTCCCATTCAGTGGGCCATGTTTTCAATTACCCCCCACCCCCACACCAAACTCTACACCCAACAAGAGGCCTGAATTCACAATCCCAAGATCAAGAGTTATATTCTCTACCAACTGAGCCAGTCAGGTGCCCCATGCCTCTTCACTTTCTTAATGGTGTCTTTGAAGCACAAAACTTTTACATTTTGATGAAGTCCAATTTTTAATTTTCCTTTTCTGCTTGTGTTTTTGGAATCAAATGTAAGAAACCACTACCCACTAAGGTCATAAAGATTTACACTTAAGTTTTCTTCTAAGACTTTTTACAGTTTCAGCTTATATTTAGGTCTATAATGGATTTCTGAATGAATTAACTGTATATAATATAACACAGGGGGTTCAATTTGGGGTTCTTGTATATAGATATTGTGTTTTCCCAGCATCATTTGTTAAAGAGACTATTTCCTACCCATTGAATGATCTGGCACCCCTGTCAAAAATTGACTATAAATATGAGGGTTTCTGAATTTTCAATTCTATTCATCTATAAAGATACCTATATACTGATACCACATTGTCTTGATTACTGTAGTTTTGTATGAAAATTTTGAGACTATGAGTCCTTCAACTTTGTTCTTTTTAAAGATTTTTTTTTAGCTATTCTGGTTCTCTTGTATTTTCATGTGAATTTTAGGATTTCCTTGTTAATTTGTGCAAAACCAGCTTCATTCCTGACCTAAATGAAGTACGGGGTAGTTCCTACATTTGGAAGGATCCATAGTCCTTACAAGGTTAATCATGCAAACTGGGATCTCCTCACTGCTTGCACCCTCCAAACACCAAAGCAAATGTAGGTGATAACAGACCATTTTTGCATATATTCATTTCACACACTGGTGGTGAACAATAAAAACAGAATCGAATATAATCTCAAAGGACAGAATTATTAATTTAAATAATTATTAGATCTCATTTGTGCAAAAACCATTTATTTTTCTCCTAACAGTGTTATAAAATATTCCAAAAAAATATCAGACTGCAGCATTATATACAATACTGAATAGTTCCATTACACAAGAATTGGATTTTACTATAATTTCTATTTAAGGAGGAAAACAAGTTATTTTAAACAATTCATAACTGCTATCAGTATATGAACCCAAGTCTTTCACATCTGTGGGATTTCAGCTACAAAGGCATGAAAGTTAATATAACATAGGAGTTTACTTGCAATTTTGCTGAGGAACTAATCCAAACAATACAAACTAAAGAACAAATCATTCAACTAGTTAGTGAGCCTAGCAGTCCACTCACCACCAGCATCCCACTGAGGCTGTGATGTTTCCTAATGGTACTTTTACACATAATAAAGATAACACAACGGCAACTGGAGAGGACGAGAAGTTTTACAAATTTGGAATAAAAGACAGATACATCTTTTATTTGTTTGCTTATTTGTTTTTTTAAAGATTTTATTTACTTATTTGAGAGAGAGAGAGATCACGAGGAGGGAAGGGTAGAGGGAGAAGCAGACTCCCCACTGAGCAAGGAGCCTGATGTGGGACATGATCCTGGGACACTGGGATCATGACCCGAGCTGAAGGCAGATGCTTAACTGACTGAGCCACCCAGGCACCCCAAAAGATGGACACATTTCTTGAGGTTAGCTCAGATCTATAACACAAATAGTTCCTTCACATATCCAGCAGTGTATGGGAATGTTTTAGCAAGTGCATCAGGTTTTACCAAGAATACTCATCAGAAAAGAGAAAAATGAAAGCTGAAAAGGCAGCGAGGATGGTCCAGGAAACATGGGACTCATGACCACAAGGTGATTTGGGAGGAAATGTGAAGTTAAAGGTTTCATAAAAAGAAAGAGTTATCAGTCATAACAAGAAATTGTTTGGTGTACCTGGGTGGCTCACTCAGTTAAGCGTCCAACTCTTGATTGCAGCCCTGGTCATGATCCCAAGGTCATGAGATTCAGCTCTGCATCGGGCTCTGTGCTCAGCTGGGAGTCTGCTTGAGATTCTCTCCCTCTCCCTGTCTATGTTCTCTCTCTTCCTCTGAAGTAAATAGACAAAGTATTTTTTTTAAAGATTATTTATTTATTCATTTCAGAGACAGAGAGAGAGCAAGCATGCGAGTGTGCGTACATGAGAGGGAGAGGGTCAGAGGGAGAAGCAGACTCCTCACTGAGCTGGGAGCCCAATATGGGACTCGATCCCAGGACTCTAGGATCATGACCCGAGATGAAGGCAGTTGCCCTACCAACTGAGCCACCCGGGCACCCTAAAATCTTTTTTTTTTTAAGATTTTATTTATATATTTGACACAGAGAGAGCACAAGCAGGGGGAGCGACAGGCAGAGGGAGAGGGAGAAGCAGGCTCCCTGATGAGTAAAGAATACATGGGGCTCGATCCCGAACCCTGGGATTGTGACTTGAGCCAAAGGCAGCAGCTTAACTGACTGAGCCACGCAGGCGCCCCTAAATAAATAAAATCTTCAAAAAAAAGTTGTTTAACATTGATATGAAAAGAAAATGCCTTTGTATATAAATCAAAACAGGATCTATTAGACAACAGATATTTATCATGTACCAATTATAAGAAGTGTTGGGAATTCAGTGGTGAAAAACCCAGATGCCCAGATATCCTTACAGGTATTTGGAGTTTAAGGTCAGGCTACTTTATCTACTTTGTAGCAATGTGTAGACATTATGCAAAAGTTAAGTTTGCCCTGCTAATCTAAGAATCTCAGGACATTAAAAAAATTATATTCCAAATATGGATAGGTCAATAAAAGAACCTCAGATACTGGGCAACTTTTGGGGGGTAGGTCTTATAAATGCTTCATGCCAGAAATGGAGAAATATCTAATTTCTCCAAAGCTTGAATTCCAGGTTCTCCTCATCATGGACGAACCTACATGGCTATGGTAAGCAACTTTAAATCTCAAGTTGATGTTCCTTCCTCTTAATGTTTCTGACTTTTCTACTGGGGTGTAAAATACAAACCCAAGGTATATGACCTTGCCATACTTTGCCTGGCATATAAAATGCCATGGACAAAGATCTCAAACTTGATTACATCAGCTTTAGTAGAGGTACATCCTTGGTAATCTAAGAAATGTTATGGAATCTCTTACTGGAGACTGGGCAATCTTTAGATGCTTACTGGCATGCCTTGGAGAAGAGGGCAGTGTATGACTTCAAGGAGATTATTTTCACAAGCAATACTATTAGTATCAGTGAGACAAGAGGGTGGCAAAGGTTTGGAGGGCACACATAAAAGTGACATGGGAGAACTGAAAGAGCAAGAAGATTTAGAAATGATCTGGCAAAGACTGGCAAAGAGGGGGCACCTGGCTGACTCAGTCAGAAGAACATGGGCTCTTGACTGGGTGTAGAGTTTACTAAAAAATAAATTTAAAAAGTTAACGTTTTCTTTCAAAAAAAGAATGGCAAAGAGGATGGAACTGAAAGACTAGAACAAATTTTGGGGTTTTCATAAATTTAGTCAAAGTTCTACCACGGGAAATTTGCTGAGTGAAACCATAACCAGTTATGATGAATGAATAAAACTTTGTGTATTAAAATTTTCACTGATTTTGTACCAGGGAATAAAAGCACAACACAGCTACCATTCTTACTGTTCTTTAGAAAGAATCTATCACTTCATGACGGTTCCCTCTCAAAATACTGCCTCACAATTCTCTCCCTTTATCTCCTCTACCACTTGCCTCTTTCTCCAAGGCTAATGTTGAAATGTACATTTTTCGGGTGTTCAGTATATTTCACGATCTCACCACATAGTCCATAATAATGGGACATCACTATGTTAAATCTGAAGATTCAGGGAAGTTCAAATTAATGCTTCTACTAATAATTCAGTATATTATAGTGTAACATTTTAGTGGGGGAATTACTTTAGTTACTTCTAATTATGAACTAATTTACATCAAAAACCCAAAGGGAGAACTTAAATTTTTTTCAAATGTACCTTACTACATTTTAGAGGAAAAATAATACGCTATGGGTTAGCACAAACTTGGGAAATCACAAAGTTCCCTCATGAATATCAAGGTCCTATCTTGATGGCAACAAGTTGATTCTAATTACCACAGAAGTGCCAGATGCTCACTTTTATAACAGATTTCATAAGCTTTACATTTAGTGAGAAACTGTTAGCTACATTTGGCAAAGGAAGATTATCTCTCAGATATTGAGACTACCAGCAAAGGAATCTTTTTGCTTCATTCTTCCTAGGAGAGATTGGCTGAAATAATTTGTCAGTTAAAAGTAATCGAACAATTAGGGGCGCCTGGGTGGCTGAGTGGGTTAAAGCCTCTGCCTTCGGCTCGCGTGATGATCCCAGGGTCCTGGGATCGAGCCCCCAATCGGGCTCTCTGCTCAGTGGGGAGCCTGCTTCCCTTCCTCTCTCTCTGCCTGTCTCTCTGCCTACTTGTGATCTCTGTCAAATAAATAAATAAAATCTTAAAAAAAAAAAAAAAAAGTAACTGAGGAACGCCTGGGTGGCTCAGTTGGTTAAGCAGCTGCCTTCGGCTCAGGTCATGATCCCAGCGTCCTGGGATCGAGTCCCACATCGGGCTCCGGGCTCCTTGCTTGGCAGGGAGCCTGCTTCTCCCTCTGCCTCTGCCTGCCACTCTGTCTGCCTGTGCTCTCTCTCTCTCTCTCTAACAAATAAAAATAAATAAAATCTTAAAAAAAAAAAAAAAGAATATACTTAAAAAAAAAAGTAACCGAACAATTAAAAATCTTCATGGTAAATTCTTTGTTGAAAGGTCAGGTACATCTGCTGAAATGTACTCATTCTATTTCTTTTGGAGCAAGATGGGAGGATAGGATACTTAAAAACCACAAAATAGTGTATAAAATCAGAATGGTGTTCTGTCATTCTGTAACTAGGTATTATTCACAAAGCTGTTGCAAGTTGATCATTTATACTAAAAAAGAACTTTTCCTATTTCAAAGCTCATCCCTCTGGTGCTAGCTCCAGGGAACTGATTTGTGTAAGTTTTGACTCATTCCATGGTTTATCTATAGTTTAAAAAAAACTTTACTCCTAAATTGGCCTGTCTTGCTTAATAGAGTCACAATCTTCAGAAGGTATAGGGAAACCCTTAACCTTAACTTGATCAGAAAGCTGAAATGTTATTAAGTGAAGTAGGCACAGGTCCAAGGGTCAGCGAACTTTTCCTATAAAGGGCTAGGCAGTAAATACATGAGGCTTTGCGGGCCACAATCAGTCTCTGTCTCATATTTTTCTGTTTTTGTTGTTGTTGTTGTTTTATTTTAATGACTCTTTAGAAAGTAAAAACCATTCTTAGTTCACAGGGAATACAAAAACAAGCCATGGGCCAAGTTTTCCAACCTTCAGAGTAGTGCTATCTACTGGAAATGTTCTCTATGCTGTTCAATATGGCAGCCACTAGACACACATGGCTACTAAGCATTTACAAGTGTGACTGAGGAATTAAATTTATTTCATTTTATTTTAACTGATTTAACTTTAAACAGCTACATGTAGCTAGTGGCTAATATTTTGAACAGCACAGGTCTAAAGAATTTCCAATACCCCATAAGAGCCATCCCTGATATACCCATGTGTCTCAAGAATCTACTGAATGCTGGGACAAGAGGTAAATAGGAATTGTTACTAATAACAGCCTCCAGGGGCGCCTGGGTGGCTCAGTAGGTCAAGCATCTGCCTTTGGCTCAGGTCATGATCCCAGGATCCTGGGATAGAGTCCCATGTTAGGCTCCCTGGTCAGAGAGGAGCCTGCTTCTCCCTCTCCTCCCTGCTTGTGCTTTCTCTCTTGCTATCTCTGTCACTATTTGTCTGTCTCTCTCAAATAAATAAATAAAAATTTTTAAAAATCTTAAAAAACAGAATAGTCTCCAATTATTAAGTTAAGCATTGTGCATCAATTCAAATGTATCAAGGAGAGGAAAATAACATAGGAGAAACTGGAAACAAAACTAGTTGATATCTGGGGCACCTGGGTGGCTCAGTGGGTTAAAGTCTCTGCCTTCAGGGACGCCTGGGTGGCTCAGTTGGTTAAGCGGCTGCCTTCAGCTCAGGTCATGATCCCAGCATCCTGGGATCGAGTCCCACATCAGGCTCCTTGCTCGGCAGGGAGCCTGCTTCTCCCTCTGCCTTTGCCTGCCTCTCTGTCTGCCTGTGCTCGCTCTCTCTCTCTAACAAATAAATAAATAAAATATTTTTTTTAAAAAATTGTAAAAAAAAAAGCCTCTGCCTTCAGCTCAGGTCATGATCCCAGGGTCCTGGGATCGAGCCCCGCATCAGGCTCTCTGCTCAGCAGGGAGCCTGCTTCCCGCCCCACCCCACCTCTCTGCCTACTTATGATCTGTCTGTCAAATAAATAAATAAAATCTTAAACAAAACTAGTTGGCATCTCACAACTTATCAGTATGACATCTCTTCAATAATGACTGAGCAAATCAGACCTTTGAAGTATTGAGAGAATGAGTCTAAAGGGCTTTGAGTTAAAAGACATATAATGTGGGGCGCCTGGGTGCCTGAGTCATTAAGCATCTGCTTTAGGCTCAGGTCATGATCCCAGGGTCCTGAGATCGAGTCCCACCTCGGGCTCCCTGCTCAGTGGGAAGCCTGCTTCTCCCTCTCCCACTCCCCATGCTTATGTTCCCTCTCTCGCTATCTCTCTCTGTCAAATAAATAAAATCTTTAAAAAAAAGACACATAATGTTCCTATTTTTGATGGAAGTGACAATTTCTATCACTCTATCTGCATAGATCCTATAGAGGACAGATGCAACTAAAATTAGTTTGCCTGAGAAGACAAGTGATTTCTCCCATCACTGACCTGAAATGCTCCTGGAAAATTGCTTTGCTTCATTCATCACACTGCCACTCCCAGCAAGGCCCCTAAAGTTCACAAGGTACAAACTTGCTTTGTTAGCCAAGCTGTTAACACAAGAAACCCAAGTCCTCATTTTCACGTGCTGACAAATCATTTCCCGAGTCCATTAATGCATTCATAACTTGATACTTGGAACTTCTGAAGTAGAAAATTAGGGGAGAGAATACTCATTCAACTTGAGAGGAAGCCTCTAGTTAATGCCTGAGACAACATCCATTAAGGGCTATTTGTTTTCCCCACCTATCTGGACTAAGCAAAGAATTTAAGACACGCAGTAGGTGCGTATCACTACACAGATGTCCAGCTGGTGGTATGACAAGACTCACACTACCCCTCCCCCAAAGTTTTATCTCCACTGTTTCCTATTTTAAAAGTCTTGGAACATTCCTAAGGAAAGTAAAATCACGGAGGTAAAAGAATACAAATCCATGAGTGCAACCAGCTCGCACAATAAGCATCCACTCACAGGTCCAGATCAAACTATCTAGTAAGAGTCTAGAATTGGCACATCAATACAATAAAATTTTATGCAGCAATTGGGAAACAATGAGGTAGGTCTATCTATAACGCTGTGGAAAGATATCTAAGCTACACTGTGGGGTAAAAAAGCAAGTCACAAAACGGTTCATATATTATGATCTCATCTGTATGTGGTAACATATAAACCTGACTATGCACAGAAAATGTCCAGTAAGTTCAGCAAGCAAGGTTTTTACTTTTCACTTTATATCCTACTATGCTATTTTAAAGAATTTTAAATCAAGAGTGTGAATTACTTGTGCAAGTTTAAAATGTTCTTTAGGGGCACCTGGGTGGCTCAGTCGGTTCAGCATCCAAGTCTTGGTTTCAGCTCAGGGCATGATCTCAGGGTGGTGAAATCAAGCCCCATGCTCCACGTTCACTGGGGAATCTGCTTGAGATTCTCTCTCTCTTCTCTTCCTCCCCATGCCCTGTAATCTCTCTCTCTGAAATAATAATAAAATTTTTAAAGAAATATAAAAAAAAATTAGTAAGGCATTCCTTTAAAGCCTAGAGAGATCTCCACAGTAGTCTTCAAGAGACTAAGGATATGTGGTAGCTCTTCTTTACTGTTGCAGTTGATAACTTAAATGAAGAAGTCAAAGCTGTATGTGAAAATCCTTTCGGAACTTCCTTTTGTCCTTACTTCCCCCACCCCCAAAGTATATAATCAGTTGCTCCTCAATCCTGGGGCAGCAGCTCTTCCTGCCCATGGGTCCTGTGCCCATGCTTTAACAAAACCACCATTTTGCACCAAAAAGGAAAAAAAAAAAAAAACTAAACGCTGTTTTATTTGTACTTAAAGCTACTACAATGTTCCTAAGACCTAAGACTGCTTCTGTCAATGAATTTCTATGGTGGGGAGGAAAGAAAAAAATTCACACATTATTATGTGACAGGGAAAAAAAAACAAAAGAAAGATAAGAAAGAAAGAAAGACAGAAAAAGAGAGAGAGAGAGAGAGAGAGGCACATTTCAAATAGGGCCTTGGTAGGAAAGACAATCCACAAGTGCCAACCAGCTCCAGGACTGTGAAGATCCCAGGAGAGCCATCACATTTCAATTACCATCACTAACATTACTTATTATTTGGCCTGCTCCGGTCTCTAAGGAAGGCAGCTTGTGATGACAATACCCAGCCTCTTCTTGTAAAACAATTCATTAGGCAAAGCAGAACAGCTGGGGCAGCCACGTGCTAGTTCTTAAAGCACCACCCCACTGGGACCTCTGGCCCAGATTTCTCTTTCGGTGAGGGACAGCCACCACCCCTGTGACAGCTGCAGAGTCCTCCAGGGACCCTTCAGGTTTAATCAGTACTTCCTGCACTGGAGAGAGCCATTTGATTTCTAACATAAACTAATGGTACTCCCGCTTTCAGCAGGTTTCACCAGACATCAGATAAGAGGCTTTAGGGCATTTTTATCTTGTTCTAATGCTCCTGAGTTAATTAGGCAGCAAAAGATATTGTCATAGAGCCCCGATGTAGCTATATTATCCAATAAACAGACTCTTTCCAAGACAGGTTTAATATGGATCGAGGAGGTAAAGAAGGCTGGCTTAATATTGATTCTATTGAAAGGATGAGAATCCAGTCACCAGAAGCAGGGCAAAATCATACACATTCTGCAGGAGACGAAGTGCTATAAGGAAAGAAGTCATCTTTAAATATTAAGTAAAATGCCATGCGTTTTTTCGTTTTTGTTTTTCTTTTCTTTCTTTTTTTTAAGATTTATTTATTTGACAGAGAGAGACACAGCGAGAGAGGGAACACAAGCAGGGGGAGTGGGAGAGGGAAAAGCAGACTCCCCGCTGAGCAGGGAGCCAGATGCGGGACTCGATTCCAGGATCCTGGGATTATGACCTGAGCCGAAAGCAGATGCTTAACGACTGAGCTAGCCAGGCACCCATGTTTTTGTTTTTGTTTACCATTTTAAGCATCATAGACCTGAAAGATTGATTTGGCATTTTGGGTTATTTTAAACAAATGTTTCTAAATGAAACTATTTTCATGCATTTTGCTGAAAAGTATTCTTTGGGGCTAGTTTTTGTTAAAACTAGCAATAAAATCATTGTAAAAATACCTTATATCAATAATATAAAATTAATTATAATTATATATTAATAAAAGACATCAGAGGTTTTTTTGGCTATAAAGCAAATTTGATTATGTTAAACAATGAAGACTGCCTTTAACTTCTAAATATTACCAAAGCCTACATCATACTGGGCTTCAGAAATAATTCAACCACTGACTTAATAACACTGATACCCTATTA